>ONZK01002895.1:12158-40116 GCA_900322385.1 Pharnaceum exiguum
GTTGCACCAAAAAGATTCTGTGGCGTCTGAAAAATTCAGCCATGGCCTATCGTTGTTACAGATTCCATGTCTTCATATGGAAACATGCTCATTTTTGTTGAAAGGCCTCAGCGATATCTCCCGTCTCATTTCTCTTTATATTGTTTCAGGCGGAGCCAGAATTCAGGCCTCCGATGTCTGAAATGGTCGAGAACCTCTTAAACATGATACAAAGGGAATCTTGATCTTATACATGAGATCACTTGAAGACACAAATTATGATGTGGACGCCTTCTCAATCGAAGCAACGTCGGTTGCAGTAAGGTAGGTGGTTGAATGTGGTTACAAGGCAAATATCTTAAAAAGATCGGTGTCAGCCTATTGTGGTTGCTATCATAAGTTTATCATGTTAAGTACTGGAATGCAGAGGATGATGATGGAAAAATTGTCCAGATGATCCTCCAGAATCTGGTGTTGTCTTTGTAGGTAGCTAGTTTCTGATACCCATCACACTGATGGTTATGCTAGG
Source organism: Pharnaceum exiguum (assembly GCA_900322385.1). Taxonomy (NCBI): domain Eukaryota; kingdom Viridiplantae; phylum Streptophyta; class Magnoliopsida; order Caryophyllales; family Molluginaceae; genus Pharnaceum; species Pharnaceum exiguum. The sequence continues at coordinate 12,667 of ONZK01002895.1, forward strand.
GTGTATGTTAGGCTTTGGTCTCTGAAAGCTAGGTGTGTCAAATGTATAATAATGATTGATTTATTCATTAATCTTGTGTAATATAGACGTAATCTGTAAAGTATTTACCATTTTGTACTGGACTATCAGTAGTCAGTATTTTTGAGATTGCACAAAAATGGAAGATTGGTTTTACCTGTATTGGTTTATCACCACTCACCAGCAACAGCGCAGATCTATTAACCCAATAACCCATACCCGTAATTCATTTTGTCCATATATACTAGGCTGCAAAAATGGCCTTTATTTTTACATTTCAAGGAGATAGTCAAGCATGAAGATGATAATAACCGGAATAATAAGTATGTATCTAGTTTACCTGTTTATGACAGTAATGTCGTAGTTGTGTACACCTTCTGCCTTCAACTAGTCTTTCGTACACTAGGTGTAAGCTTACTATGATTTTGAGTGTTGACGCCATGACAAGAATTCTAAAGTGAGGACATCGTGCTCCTTTCGGCGGATAATGTATGAAACACATGCGGGGCAAAATAGACTTGGTACTTTGGTAGCAGTTCTTTAATCATTTTAATGTTGTGAGATAATCAGACACAAAAATTCCACCATGTTTATGGAACAGTATCTTATCTTAAGTTTCTTACAGTACTAATTTCTTATGTTTGCCAATTGCCACAGCCCACACGCGCACAGGCTCACAGCATGCATGCAAGCATTTTAGCTACTTGGCCTACTTCATTCTGTCTTTTCCTTTTTTTCTCTCCGATCAGTCGATCACTCTTGGACCGTAGCCTGGTCTTCTTGAAGTAACCAAGCCAAAGCCTGCTGTAGAATTGACGTAGCAATTCAATAGCATGCCCACTTCGACTGCAGATTCTCTGATAACATTTTCTTTTAGGAGAACTCTGGTAGGAACTAGGAAAGCTTCAAAGCTAGATGCATGCAGCAAACAATGCTCAGGTAGCTCCATGAACTTTCCTGGATCCGATCAAATTTCTCCACTTGGAGACTTGTAGTGCCGAGTGGTTACATTTATAAATTTATTTATAACACAAACTCTTGCTTGAAACAATTTCATAATCCTATATGAGATTGTGTCACTAATAACACAAAGTGTTTATTAATAACTCTTCGGTGGTCATTAATGAACCCCCATCAGTCATTAGTAACCCCATTTTATATATGAAAAATGTTTACATAAATTATTATGAAAAAAAAAACATACAAATTTACAATTTAAAAACACATTTCACAATTTTAGGCCATCAATTTAAATAAACTTCTCGGAACTAAACTACTATACGTTTGAAAGTTTTTGAACTAAACATAACTAATTGATTAAATTTCTTTTGAAGTGAAACTAATTGATTGGGTTAAATTAAAATTAAAACTGGATTTGATTGACAAATAAACTTGTAATTTTTGGTTGTAATACACTTTTTTAATATAAAAATCTTCTATAGTACATCGTCCTTCACCTACAAAATCTAGTGTTGATATTGACATAAAATTAAGAACATCCTTACAAGATCGACATCGGAGTTAGAAGTGGTCTATATATCTATATATTTATGTATCTGAATATAGATCAATCGATCACTGTCTAAACTCTAAAGAAAAGGTCTATGAGTAGTAATATCTTCATCAAAAGAAACTTCCACTATTCATTTTTTAATAATCTATATTTTTTACAAGTCAACCGATCATTATGATGATAAAAGAGAAGAACAATGCATGATTGGGCCAGGTAATAAATAATTTTGAACAAAGCATTACTTCCATTATCCATTCAGCTGCTGATCACCCAAAGAGAATCGGATAGATTAGTTCAAATAGCATGACAAATTGACAATTGCAAAGAGATGTGAATGCATGCTAGCTACATCAGTAATAAATGAAAAAAATAAAATAGACATTTCAGATGTGTAAAGCTGTGAACGCCGACGATTAGTGGCGATTCAAGTCCATATCAATATCAGCTTACTGCTTACCAAATGAGAATGACTTGGTCCTTTATTTGATCATGTCTAAAATAAGTTGATGTCACTACAATCATGTTTCAGGATGATCTTACAAGCAAGTGGTATCAAAATATGTAAAGAGATCTTACATATTGAGAGATATGTGACAACTAAATTTGGTTTATTTCTTTTTTTGAAACTACGTTCTCCCTTTCTTTAAGGTTGTGTCGGCCACTGCTTTAATTCAAGCTAAATCAGTAAAACTAAACTGAGGTGTTGGTGAATACCAATTGGAGAAATATGCACTGCCACAAGTTTACGATAAGCCACTACCAATTGGAGTATATACTCGTATGAAACATGCCATCATTTAGTTAGATGATTTTCTTCTTTGCCCTTTCATTTCGGTAGAAGGTTGTATCAACTGTCAGGGTGAACCGTGAAATGCAATAATTTAATTCACCAGACAGGTCCTAATTAAATTCATACTTAAGCAAAACATGTGTTATTAGGTCCAATTATTTGGTTGGATAAACTATTATTGAAGAGTGCAAAAAGTAACATTCATATGTCAACCCTATGTAAGATTCCTTTGGAGTGCCTTAGGACCTACCACAAGTTTGTGAAGTGGGTTCAACCGTTCAACGGCTACGTTTGTACTAGCTGTTTTGTGCCCAACAAATTCAGTGTTTCTCTTTTGTTTCTCGTCCACAACCTTACGCTGTGGTCAGAGCATGAGACTCACATTGTTAACGATTGCTTTTTTGTGGTCTCACAGTGTTTTAATGTAATTTAACTGATCTAATCGCCCAGAAACATTGAGAAATTTTTGTTGGTGTCACGGTGTGCAAACTAGCTCAATCTCGAATTCAGCAGGCAACCGTTTACGAAAAGCAAGTTTCATAGTTCCGCTATATGCTAGTTCAGGGGGAGTTCCCATCAAAGTTGTTCCATCTCCTAATGTTTTTGATGCTCTAGCTAATCGATGGGCAGCTTGATTACAAGCCCATCTAGCGTGGATAAGATTAGCAAACAAAATTATTTTTCAAAACTAAAACAGTCAAACATAATATTCCCAAATCCTTACTGCACTATAACAAAACTATTCGGTTTAATCCTTAACTAATGAATGTTTTAGCTCCAATTCTTTAATACACCTGGTGTACGGATACTCCGGGTAAATTTAACAAAGTATTACAACATATATCACTAGTCAGTTTTTTGATGCCATTAGTCAGCGCCTTTGTTATTAATAATAAATTCACCCGCGTGTATCAAAGACTTGCCGATTTTTAGACTTGGAAGCTCAGATATACTAAATCTTTTCCCTAGCTATTTGACAGAAAGAAAGATTTTCTTTCCTCTTAATACTGAAATACTAAAAAAAATCAATCATTTTAATTTGGTCCATATTCATAAAAAGATAGTAATTTACTCACTCCATTGTTCCACTATATTTGAGAAAAAATTCTACTGTTCACCAACATCAAAGTAACCACAAATTCACTAATAAGGATAAGAAAAACAAAGTACAAAAATATATCCAAATTGAAAAACCATCTTGCAAAATTTCTTCCGTGAGTGACCACTTGCCTCAAAATTAAAAAACCATCATCATCTTTTTCACCTTTCTATGCTCATCAAAAGCCTAACTTCTCATTACATTTCCTAAGTAGAATTTCTCATTGTATTTCATTTAATAAAAAAAGTCTCTAATTTATTTTGTCAAAACTTGTACTTTATTAGTCTTAAATTTTATTCGGTTATCTTCAATTTGTTTTTTTAGATGATAGGGCATGTGAGATTTTTACTAGTGAAATAGCCACACATCATCTACATTGAAAACCCCTAAATTAAAACATACTAAATCAAAGTAAACTAGTATAAAATTTACCATAAAACACGTAATTAAAATATTTAAACGCGACTCTCAATAACTTTGATTCTTGGCTCGACATTTTTGTGGAAGTAGAGATTTTCATCGCTAATCTTATAATCAATCTTTTATTCATCTTCATCTTGCAAGTTTGAATCATGTATTCACGGTATATCCCCAGATTAATACTAGTCCTCACACTATAAGCTACATAAAGATTTCACTAAGAATGACCTAAATCGACATTCTCCAACTCAACAGAAGGGAGAATAATTAATTTAAACGGAAGAAAGAAACATCTAAAACATTAAAAAGTTAAAATTACAGAATAGAAATGACCTAAATCGACATTCTCGACCCGAAAAACAATACATTTGAGTTAGATCGAGTTAATCAATTTATTGCAAAAAAGGGTGGAAGAATAGAAGAGAAAAAGTGCTTAAAAATATTATTGCCAAAAGCAAAAGTGATATTATCTTCAATTCAAATTTAGTTATTACTCCGTATTATTTTTAATTTTAGCTATTAGTGTAAAGATTTAGTAGTTCCTTTTAACACCTACAAAACTATGACTGTTATTTCATTCAGGCTCTGTTTTGTTCAACTTATTTGTTACAGTTCAGTTAAGTTCAGTTTTTTTCAGTTAAGTTCAGTTCAGTTCAGTTTGTTCCAGTTAAGTTCAGTTAAGTTCAGTTTTTTCCAGTTCAATTCAGCTTTTTCCAGTTATTTGTTTAGTTATATTTACACTATAATTTCTTCCGGTTCAGTTAAGTTCAGTTTTTTCCAGTTTTTTTCAGTTAAGTTCAGTTTTTTTCAGTTAAGTTCAGTACAGTTAAGCTTTTATCCAGGTGAACAAAACAGAGCCTCAGTCTACTTCAGACTTGAGAGTGGACTAGTTTTCTCTTGAATTTACTCCATTTTTGGCCAAAGATTTTGTAGCCTTACATTTTAAAAACTAATTTCACAATTTTATTTATTTGTTTGAAAACACAGTTTAAATAAATAAACCAAAATGACCAGTACCACTACTGCCACATGTAAGCACAGTTGCTTCAAAAATAAAAGGAAACATATGTAGACACACACAGTTGTCTTAGTAATAATCAGTCCAAACAAGTTCTCTCTCTTCTACTCCATTCTCTCTCTTCTCTCAAACTCTGAACTTTTCACTGTTAAATCTTCTCAAATCCCTCCAAAATTCACCTCTCTCTCCCCTTTCCCTTTTCAACACACTAAGCATACTTCTTCCTTTCCTTCTTTTCTTTCTTTGTTTATTTCTCTCTAAGCAAATAAAACTTCAAACTTCAAACCAAGCAAGCAAAGACTTAGCCTTTAGCCTTTTTCCTCCTAAATTCTTTCCCATTTTCCTTTTCTTTTTTCTTTCCTTTGGTGGATGCAATGGCCAAGCGTGGATATAAGCTCCGTATCCTTTTATTGCTTAATATAAAATTAAAGTGAAAATTAAAGATAGCATTTATTATTATTATTATGACACTTTTTGTTTTGAGTTTGAATTCAAATTTTTTTGTTCTTTTTTTTTTATATTGAGTAATTTTTCTCATGCTTCTGGGTTGCTCTTCTTTTTGCTTGATCTGATGTTAGTTTTTTCAGTTTTTAGATTTTAGTTTCTTTTTAATTTTCTTTTTTTTGGTTTGTTTTTTGTTGCCTGTTTCCACCGACTGACTGCCCATGTTCTTGCATAGTTCAATTATTATTAATGTAAACAAAAAAGATAAAAGATAAAAGAAAATTGAATGAAAATTAGATAATGGGTAAGTAGGTAACTAAATTTGGTAAAAAGCACTTGTCTTTGGTTTATTTTATTTGTATTTTTTTTTGAAGATAATATATAAAATGTCCAAAAAAATAGAATTTAAATATTAAAAAAAAACTAAGTTTTGTCCAAAGATGATGTAAAAAAATTGTAAAGAAATGTAAAAAATATGTGAAAAGATTTAGTCTTTGGTTTGTTTATTTGCCACCTTGCTAAATGATATATGATGATGTTAATTGATAGAATGTGGATATTATTATTATTATTGTGTGAGTAATTTTCTTGACCAAAGATGAATGAACAGAGGAATTTGTGGCACATTCATCAAATGTGAACAGCCTAAGGATAGGGAAGAAGGCGTGCCGCCTTCTGTTGACAGGTGGAGATGATAATAAAGTGAATTTATGGGCAATTGGGAAGCCTACTTCCTTGATGGTCAGTACTCTTTCACTTCTTTGTGTTCACTTCATTATGCATATTATTGATTATGTTGTGTCTTGTGTGAGTAGGAATTAGGAATGTCCAAGAAGCGACATTTGACCGCGAATTGTGAATTATGTCCCTTGTGCTTGTAGTGATTTGTTAGGCCTGTTCTTTAGGACTTAAGTTCAGTCTAATTCTGTAACTTGCGAACGTAAGAAGTTTTGATCTATCGTAATTATTAGTCTATCATAGGAAAGATCTCACCATTTAGTTTCGTAAAGGTGTAACATTGACATGGTTTTGATAAGTGATTGAGTGTCGAAACAATTAAACAAAAAAGTTCAGACCAGTTTAGCTCGACAAAGTTTAGCTCTAAAGGACATGCCCTTAGTTGATAGGATCGTATAAGTAGTTGTTTTCATTGTGGCTGTATGTTTTTGATGATCGTTGGACCAAGGAAGTTACAATCTTAGCTTATGTTTCTTGAACCTACATTTGAACAAGGAAATGTGTCAATCCTTTGAAGTTTGAACTGTGTGATTCAAAGTGACAGAGAGAAGCAATGTGTTTCAGCGGCGATTCAGAGTTCCTTGTTTGTGTTGTATTTGGGTGATATATTTGTTATGATGATCATATTAGAGAGAAAGCACGATGGAAAAAGGAAAACCTGGAGAGAACTTTATATGATAATAGTTGGTGAACTTTCTGGTTTGTTGACTCAACGTATGTGTAAGTTGTACATGAACAATGAAGATGTATGGTAAAATCCGCATTGACCTGGTCCTGGATTTCTAGATGTAGATTTGGGTAGTTCAGCTGGCATTGTTCTTCTATCACTTGTAATTTTGAAGTATCCTACCTGATATTGCCCACAAGTGTATTTTGTGGATGAATTTGACATAATGCAAAATGAGAAACATAGAGTTACTGCCTTGTGAAATGTACCTGCTGGAAAGTTCTACTTCTTTCACTTTGTGAGGATTGATATCTGATGAATCTTGTCTTTAAATGTTTCAGAGCCTGTGTGGTCATACAACACCTGTGGAAAGTTTGGCCTTTGATTCAGGGGAGGTCTTGGTCCTGGGTGGGGCTTCTTCTGGTACAGTAAAGTTATGGGATCTTGAAGAGGCAAAAAGTATGTTTGTCAATGTTTGATTCACAAAGAGAGACTTCTTCTGTTATACATTTTCAGTTTTTTGTATGAGTTTTACATGTTAGGCAGTTCCAACGTTTTCTGAAAAGCAACTGTTTTTGAAGTGTAGTGGTTCGAACTCTTACTGGTCACAGATCCAACTGCACTGCCTTGGAGTTTCATCCGTTTGGGGAGTTTTTTGCATCTGGTTCAGCAGACACTGACCTTAAAATTTGGGATATAAGAAAGAAAGGATGCATTCATACATATAAAGGTCACAGTCTTGGAATCAATACCATTAAGTTCTCACCTGATGGTCGATGGGTTGTTTCTGGTGGAGTTGATAACATTGTGAAGGTAAGATCTTTTCTGCATTCAAATCATTACTCTGGCTTTAAAAAGAAAACTCAGTACTCTGAAGTCTTAAGTGGCTTGGGTGATCTTCGTGCATGATGTTTACTTATGGTACATTGTACCTGCACAGGTGTGGGATTTGACAGCGGGAAAGTTACTACATGATTTTAAGTTCCATGATGGTCCCATAAGATCCTTAGACTTCCACCCCTTGGAGTTTCTGCTTGCCACAGGTACATATGGCGTTTCAATTTAAATCGGTTACTTTATTAATTTATTTTCTTTTTAAGAAGTTCTATTGTAAATCTCTATTGTGAGGCTAACCGTACCTTTGTGCCCTCTATTTGTGGAATGCTCATTATATTACAGGTTCAGCAGATAGAACTGTAAAGTTTTGGGACTTGGAAACATTTGAGATGATAGGGTCTGCCAGAGCTGAGGTATTAACAGCTTCTCCCCAACTAGCTTTTTATTTTTGTCACTCTTTGAAGAACTTGGTGCATCTGGAAACATTTTATTTTTTGTGGATTGGAATCTTTTTGTTGAACTATAGAAGTTTGACGTCTAGGCTTCGTTTGGATCATGGGAAGGTAAATGATATTTTTCGTGATGCACGCTTAGAGATTTCATGTCTTTTGGTCTATTTAGGATTGTGGTTCGTCATTTTCCCAAAAGCCTCCTGCTTTTTTTGATTCTACACTGTGTCTGTATAATTCTGGTCAAAGAACATTGCAGACTTTAATATATGTCATTGCTGCGATGGTTATATTCTATTATGCAGGCTACAGGAGTGCGTGCGACAGCATTTCATCCTGATGGAAGGACCCTCTTTTCTGGCTATGACAATAGCCTGAAGGTCTGAATACTGCCTTTGTTGGAACATTGACCAAGATATGCTCTGTACAGACTTTTGAAAACTTACTTCTGAAAGAATTATGGCATATCTTTTTGCAGGTTCATTCATGGGAGCCTGTAATTTGTCATGACAACATTGATATGGGGTGGTCAACACTAGGTGACCTCTGTATCAATGAAGGGAAAGTCATCGGTTGCTCTAAATATCGAAATTCTGTTGGAGTTTGGGTGGCTGATCTCTCAGTATGTACCCTTGCGTTCTTGTTGATTTGATTCTTATATACTGTTACATACTTGCTTTTATGTATTTATTTTTCTAATATGAAGTAATTCTTTTCCTTCTAGCGTATCGCACCTTATGGGACCGTTGATGCACTTGAAGAAAGTAGTCCCGCTGAATTGAAGGTTGATATGCAAGAAAGTCAGTCTTCAGAAAAAAGAGGATCAACTGCTAGGTCTACCAACTCGCGTGCCACATCCCCAGATGTTGATGCTAAAGAGATAAAGAATATCTATGTAGACTGTAAGTTGTCATTTTCTGTTTTTTAATTTCTTTTCGTGATTCGTGAATTGGCTGCGTACATCCTGACCCCGAGTACCCCCATTGAATGGGGATTTACCCTCGGTTGTTGTTGTTGATTCGTGAATTGGCTATATTTTGTTTTGATCATTCTATCAGAGTTACTTCTAAAGAGTTTGGACTATGATGTCTGTTTGCCTCACTGGGATTACAGAACAGGCCCATCGTTCTTTGTGTTTTCTTTGCATCAATTGTGGTGTTTATGTTTCTGTGCTAGCAGGAGGATTTTATCTCGAAAATCTGGTCGTGAGCTGCGTAAAGATGTTAAATGTAGTGACTTATGCGTTACTCTTCTAACTTAGATTTTGCTTTGATGTGAGTACTGCAATTAGTGCAATATGATGGACAGTCGATGAACTTCTGATTTGATTCAAGGCTGGCAATGCCAAAACATTGTTGCGAAAACTTTGGCTACCTTTGGGTTGCAATTTTAGCTTTATTTGTAATCCAACCCAGGATATATGAACCAAAATCCCAAAGATCAGGATTGGTTGGTTGTAGTATATTATTCTTCAAGTGCTTAACTGAGTCATGCATCTATATAATTTGCAGCTTCACTCTTCCAATTCATGTCACTTCTCTGCTGACCTGTTTTTTTCCCCTGTACCTTCTCTTCCCAGTTCCCATTCCGCATAAAAATTTTGTGGCGATGCTGATTCTATTATGTATTTTTTGTTTTCTAGGTTTAAGCTGATTTCTATTTGTTCTAATATACCTTACAGATGAGAAGCCTATCAGTTCTCAGAAAAAAGGATCACTAAGGTCGAGGGCGGTATCTTCTTCTGAATCCAAGGAAACTAGCAAGTTGTCCACTAGAAAGCAAAATGCGTCATTTGTTACTCCATCAAAATCTAATTCTCAGGCTAGGTCGTTTGTTGTGCCCAACTTTGTTCCAAGAGACCATTCTAGTGGAAAAACTTATTCCAACTCAAGAAGAGAATCATTAGCACCAGTTAAGCTTGGGAGTGGGATGTCTAATAAGGCTGCTCCAATGAGTAGGTCATCCAGTGGCAAGTACGATGTAGATGGTGCATATACGAATCCCTCTGATAGGCTTGTTCCAGAATTGGGAGCTAAGGAATCAGTTGTAGATACAAGCACAACTTTGAAGAATGTGCGAGAGAAACCTGAAATTGATCCCTCTCCTGTGATACAGCCTGAACCACAGAGTGGTAAGGTCTTATCTATAATTTTTTTATTTTTTTTGAACCTATACTTTATTCTTTCCCTGCCTGATGAATGCAGAAAATAAAGGCAGTTTTTTTTAGAAGTGAGTGTGTTACTTTTTTGGGTCATTGGATGTTATCGTGTTGGAATAGCTCTTTATGACTTCACAGTTTTGAACTACTTTTGACTTTTCGCCATTTGCAGCATGTTTGCAACTAATCTTATTTGTTTTTCTTTCTACTATAATGATCCACGGTGTTCTTCAGTTCATGACTTCTATGTCAAATGCCATTTGTAATATCTTTGTAGGTTTCTTGTAAGCTAAATAACCACCACACTCTCATGTGCTAAGTATGTCGCTGTTCCATCAAAAAAAGAAGTTATGTCGCTCTCTATTGCATTCTTTTTTTCTGTGTTTTTTCCTTTTTGGTGACATTTGCAGCATAATTGCGATCCATCTTATGTATGTTCCATTCTATTAAATTAATTTGTTGTAATTCAGTAAGTTGTGCCATCGTCTGCTTGGTTATTATGCGACTCTTTTTCATTGCTCTATAATAACAGTACTTATGTTCCTCTGGATTCTAGAGGCAAGTAATGTGAAAATTGTTTACAGAGATGTTATATTAGGTGTTGTGGCTGGGTTTTGACCTAGTAAATGCTGTTTTTTCACCGTTGCAGTTCATCATGGAAGGACGCGCTCACTTGTAGAGAAATTTGAAAGAAGGGTAAAAATCAGTAGCAATGAAGATCAAGTTTCCAGTACATCACCTGAAGTGATAGCTGATAGGATTAAGAGCTCCACCATGCTGGTAGGTTTATACCTTTCAGTATAAGCATTATGTTGTTATATGAAACAAGTATTTTTAGTCGTTGGATGGCCTCCTAAGTCAGCATTTGTATGAACTATGAAGCTTCCTCCAAATAAACATCTCACTCTCGTGTAGGGTTACTAGTGATTATGTTGGGATTATCACCCTTTTCCATTGAAGTGAATGAGTAGCATCTTGGTTAAGGTCAACCTTTCTTATTTTGCAACATATTGACTAAAATTAGATTTCTCCCGTTATTCATACAAGTGTCACTATGGTTCTCTGCTGCAATGCCAATTTCTTAGCCTGTTGCACGTCTTTCTGTGCACTTATTTGTTCATATTACTCTTGGGATGAAATTGGTCCAGTGCCGATGAAGTTAGAAAGAATTATCTCACCTTTTAGCTGTAGGTGATTATGGACTATAGCAAATTGGCAATGAAAACATTCCGGTACTTCTTATTTTAGTGAAGCTGCGGGAAGTCATTACTTCAATGCAATTAGGGTCAATCTCGGAAACAACCTCTCTGTTTTTTCATTAACAGGGGTAAGGTTGCGTACATGGTGACCCCCGGGCACCCCCATTGAATGGGGATTACACTCAGTTGTTGTTGTTGTTGTACTCTTGGGATAAAATTATCTATTATCTTTGTCCTGGACGATATACAAGTAGGAAGTAGGGGTCAAAATAGATACTGTGGGTGATCTTTGTGCTGTTTATGAAGTGAAAGGAACTGTGCTGCTAAGTTATTTACGATTGTTTTATCTAATCATGACATACTGGCACTACACAGAGTGGCTATAAAGTATGTAGATCCTGGTATATTGTGTGACCTTATATTTCTAAGGAAAAAGACATGTTTGGATATTTGCGACTCCTGCTTTTCTTTGGTTTTATCGTTCCTGGATCTGCATCAACTTAGGATCTTCACCAAATTTAATATTTGAAGCCAACCAAGGGTTTACTGAATTGGTGATGAAATGAGATTTACTGTTCAATAAAATAACTTACTGCCTCCGAATTCTAGTTATTGCCTGGGGTGTTCATGATAATTTAATCGGCATGGTTTTCCCTTTTGAAGTTTGGGGAGGAAATACAATAAGTATATATGATAATTGACTTCTGTTCTGATTGTGGTATTTGCAAAGAAATTAGAAATATCACTACATTGACATTCATATAGATGTAACTCTCTTAGTGGACGTTTCTGCTAGTTGATTGGCATCTCGTATTCATTTTGTTTTGATGATAACAGAGAGAAGAACCCCAAGTTTCTGGAAGGGAGTTGCCACCAGTCAGTGATGCTGATATTATTGAGGATTTGATGCTAAATCATGATATTCTACTTAGTGGGTTGCGTTCTCGGCTGACCAAATTACAGGTATTTATTTCCTATTCAGTAGCTCAAAGCTCTCCCTTCCCCCCCACCCCCCACAAAAAAAAACTTTCATCCAAAGATACAGTCATTAGGGAAGATAAAAGAAAAAGGAAGAGAGATTCCTGTTCTTGTTTTGTTCTAGCATGATGAAGCCTTGAATATTGAAGCACTTTTTCTACTGATTTAGTCTTGTCTCTTTGCTTGACCGGGGCGTTTATGTATATATGCGTTTACAAGTATGTTTAGTGCAAGTCTATTGTCTACGTATATATGCTTTTACAAGTATGTTAGAGCCAATTAACTGATTCGCTGGAGTAAACTGCCAGATGATAAGACACTTATGGGAACGGAATGACATCAAGGGTGCCATCAATGCTCTGAAGAAGTTGCCTGACCATTCTGTAAGTACTTCATTTCTGGGTCAAGTTATTGCATACTTATAGTAGGTTCCTTTCATGTGAATTGATCAGCACTCAGCAGGATTGTCTTATATTCTTTTTGTTCTGAGGTTCAGGTCCAGGCTGATGTAATTAGTGTTCTTATGGAAAAGATGGAAATTGTGACTATGGACTTGTTTTCATCTATGCTTCCTATACTGGCGGGATTCCTTGATAGCAGGATGGAAAGGTGACTACTTTTTTTTAACGGCACGTTATCTTTTGTTTTTATCCAAAAAGCTTTCCCTTAGGTTAACCTGGCTTAAACCTAGAACGGGGTTATGTGATGTGCTCTTTTCGTGGGCCTTGAAAGTAAAATTCTAGGCAGCTGTGTCACTTGACATAGGTTGTGTGATGGTGTTTCATCCTGCAACGTTGTCTGATTGTCTGCACATTTTTTAGGCATGCGAAAATGTCTCTGGAGATGTTACTGAAACTAGTTGCAACATTTGGGTCTACAATCCGTTCAACAGTTTCAGCTCCCCCATCTGTGGGTGTAGATCTTCATCAAGAAGAAAGGTAAAACATCCATCATTTCTCAGCTGTTTATAATTTGTTTCCCTTTTATCTTCTTGTCCGGCCTTTTCCCGTGTAGCCTATGAGCAGTCTCCTACATTGGTCCACGTGTTAACTTTTCTACTATTTTTAAATTAAACAGGATTGAGAGCTGTAGACAGTGTTTGCGGCAACTGCAGCAGATCCAAGTAGCTCTTCCATCACTTGCAAGGTAACTGATGCTCGCCTGTTAGTTTGTGTTGCTCTTTGACATTCTTAGCTTTTCGCCTAATTAAGGATGCAGCCCTCCTATCATAGTCTTTACAAGACTTTAGCTGCCTGATCCAAGGGAAAACTTTAGCGACCAATCCCTTTTGAGATTTACTGTCAGAAGTCTAGGCCCAAGGGTCGCAACAAGTGCTTTAATCATTTGTTTGGAATGATTGTTGTATTATTTCTTCTTTATTATACCTGATCCTTACGATAGTCCGTCAGCAATCTGCATAAGTGTAAGGTGTTCAAGAATCAAAATGGCTCTCTCTTGTTCAAATTATTAATGTGGTGAATGTTTGGAGCTTTCAGTAGGCCTGGATGGTTGGACCCTGAGTAGAAATCTTGCTTTTTTGTTCATATAAGCGTCTTTTTATTTGGCAATGAGCAAGCATATGTGGCCTTCAGGCTGGTCACTGGTCAGTTTTACTGTCATATTTGGTTAGATTAGCAGACAGAACCTATGTAACTAAGGAAATTAATTTTTCAGAAACACGTAGGTTGCTGCCTTGCTGTTCATATAGGCTGGGTAAGATACGAGGGTTTAGGGTTTAGGTAACACTCGATCAGGACTTATAGTCATAATTGGAAAAGTTTCCTTTTTCGTTTGAAGTCTTTAGCATATTGGCTCTCGTCAACTGCCTTCACCCTAATCCTCTTCGTCAGATAGCTGTGTCACTCCGCTGTGCCCTGTTTCACAGAGAATGAGAGTGTATTTGATAAAAAAATGAGACTAGTGGAAAGATAGCAGTCATTTGGGACTCCCTTGATTATATCTTGTAACTTGAAAATAAGTCTCAAACTGTTTTGTGCTGTGCAGGAGAGGTGGTTCACTTGCAAAATCTGCTCTAGAATTGAGCTTAGTTTTTCAAGATTACAGCATATGAGCGGACAGATTTTGTGAAAGCAAGTACTGTTTGTTTTCTTGTTTTGACGAGTTGAAGATATTGATGATTTCAGCCGCTACTTTCTTTTTGCACCCATCAACCGGGAGTTCTGAATAACCACCGAGTTGCCACGAAGCTGGGTTCATCTGGGATGCCTATATTCTTTATGTATGTGATTCTTTTAGGTGTAAATCGGTGTCTGTAATTGTAAGTTTCCTTATTGGCAATCCTATGTGACGAGCTATGCTTGTAATATTGTATGTATGATGTACAACCAATTATTCAATGAAAAGATATCAAAACTTCTCATTCAGAAATAGATGTCCCCTCATTATAGCTCAATTTCTTGCTGATTTGTCTGCCTTCATACTGACGGCTCTCAGCCAACTTAGTGCCAGAAGGAATACTCTATTCAGTGCACCCACGCACTGAACTCTGTAGCTTGCTCCAGTGAAAATGTCGGCTCCGGTGATAATTACTGTGGTCTCTCACCCAACCTAGTGCATACATAATGTCTAACTGATTCCAAAGCAAAATTGTGTGTATTGGTTAGAAGTTATGTTTGAATGAAGTCTAAACCGAAATTTTGTGTCATTCATGGTCTTCAAGGAAGTCATTTTGGTTCACGAATTTAACCTGGGACAGTGGGATGATACCTGATAAGTACACCTTCTGATAGGCATCGAAAAAGACTGAAACAAAAAGACGTTTGTTGTCCGTGGTTCTACAACCTTTAGGGAGTAGTAGTGTAGGATAATGTATTCGTCACTAGTTTGAGTGTTTGACAATATGCTGTTTCGCTTTTCACTTCATTGGTGTTTGCATTCTTATAGCTACTCTAGCGTCGTCGTTGTTGCCTGCCGAGGCTTCTAGTCTGGACACTAGCCAAGCATTTCAAGGAGCTATCTTTGCCAATGATTCTAATATGTTGCTGTGTAGATTTATGTGATCCTTTTTTCTTGCAACAGGTTTATCATGGATACAATAAGCTAAGGTAAGGTGAGCACAATGCCTCGCCGATAGGGTGGTATAAAATGTTCTAGAGATGATCAGGACAAGAGATTCAGCAAGCTCATGATACAGCACGGAAACTGTGACATCCTTTCTTTTAGTTTGTAACCTACCTTTTGTTAGAGGCCTTTCTTTAAATTGTTTTGTGAGCTTTACTGTCCTTGCTGTGCTTCTTTAGTCTTTATTTAGGTTCTAATGTTCTTTGGCATTCATTCTCCGATTTTTTAATGCTTAAAACAAGGAAGGAAAAGAGGGAAGTCCCATATTACAGGGTTGGCCAATTGTCAGACTATATGTTTCTATCAATACCAGTCTTCGAAGAGAGGTTCTAAGTTCTAACCATTGCGCTCAGATTAATCCACACACACACTGAAACCAAAGATTAAAGAAGCAGTCTCATAGTCACAGATACAAAGATCAACCTTAAGTGTGCGCTTCCTTAATTACATAACGAGAAAGAGAAGTACTATTAAAGAAAAAGAAAAGGATTTGTTCCAAGGATATGCTTCTTACGAGTTACTGGTTGCTGCCTCCTTCCAAATTCGAGCTGACTCATGATAGCACATATGATCGTATCTCTCAAAGCCTGAGTCCTCTCCATGTTAGCTGTCCATCCATAAACTCTAGTCACTATAATAGAGAGTCTGCAATTGTGTCAGACACCATTACTTCCAACCCCTGATCTTCTAAAAGTTCTTTGATCACCTTGTAGATGTTGCGGAAAACAAGTTTGTGTGCATCGATTGCATCAACCTTAAAAGAACTTCAGAATCCTTTCATGATTCTCTATAAAAGAACTTCAGAAGCCTTCTTATTGAGCTTGAAGATAAAAAAGAAGAAGATTGAAAGGGCGCTCTCATATATGTGACATTCTTGTTCTGTATTAATAGTATCTCAGCTAACAGCTAAGCAGCAGCATGCAGAATGTTTAGCTCTAAATTGGCTGCCCTCATGGATACCAACTTTCCATTAATCTCTTTGTTTTCAGCTGAAACATTGCACATCGCTATGCTCTTCACAATGTTCTTCCGGATCACCTTCTTTGTTTAGTTGTAGCATTTCACGTTAGACGTTACAGTGGGAAGTCGTCAACAACTCTCTTGACAAATCAGAGATGCCGAGGGATGAGTTCTTCACAGTTGTCCATTTCAAGTATCTCCTCACATAAAGCTTGATGTTGCTTAGCTTCTTCCCGGTTGTTGGTTAGGCTCGCGCAGAGAGCGATATCTTCCTCTTCCGTCGCCTCTTCTGGTCTTCTGAACCATATTGGTTTCTGTTTGTTCACTAATTGTCACAAACGACGCGCCTCCTTCACCCTCTTCACTTTTCCTTTCTTCTCTTTTTCTTTGTATATAACCACATATAAATAGATAGACAGATAGATAGATACACTCACAGAAGATCCTTCACTGTTTTATCCCATCCTCTAATCCTCAAGCTGCATAAATAGAATAAATAACAATTATTGTTCAATTTGTAGCTACTCACAAGTCACAAAAGTCAGAAACACCATCCTTATAGGACCACAACCCCTTGAAAAGGACAAAGAGCTAAACGTACAGCACAACCACATACTTCCACAATCATCAACACCTTCTAAGCTTTATCTCTTGTTCAATTGGCATTTAGTAGCATATGAAAAACACCAAGTTTAGAGCAATCCTCCCAATATCAATTGGGGATGTAGCTCATTTGGTAGAGCATTCGCTTAGCATGCGAGAGGTATGGGGATCAATGCCCCACATCTCCACCAATTTTTTTGCTGAACATTGTGACCCTTGACCTAGAAGGCAATATGCTACAACTTACTTGTCCAATTCCTCCATCTGGCAAAGCAATTAGTTGTGAAAAAATGACTAATCTGGCCCAAATATACACAAGCAGTATAGTTATGGGCTCTGTGTTCTGCTTCTGATGAAAATTCTTTAACAGAAGACTTCAACCAAACAATGACCTTAAAGTAATTCCAGGCATCCAATACTCCACATCTTCTTTTGTATCTATGGCTTAAGTACTCCAATTTTTTTTCCCTACCGTCTCTTATCGTAAGCAGCTATGTTCATACTTCTTAGGCACTTATCACTTTGTCCGCATCCTCAAGTTAGCCAAGCAATTCATTTGTGTAACAATGGCTAGTAAGTCTTAACACATACTCAAAAATGTTGGTGATACAGTTGTGGTACTTAGCTGACTTAGCATCGGCAGTTATTAAGGTATTTACAGTTATAGCTGTGGCCAGGTCATTCATTCTGTTAGATGAATTCTGCTAGTGAGAAACAGTACTATCTATACTAGTATGGTCTTGTTAAGGTTGACAGACACTATAATATTAATACACTCCTCACAAGTCACAACATCAAACGTGTGTGAGAAAAGTATCTCTTCATATGTTCATCAATATTCTTAGCTTATCACACCAATTGCCCATAATGAATTCTGAGTAATCATTAGATTCTGAAATCTGTAACCGTTTCAACTAAACATGCAATTTTTTATACAACCAGCTCCTAAATCATGTTCCTGCAGTAACAGCTTCATATTTTTCCTCACATTGACAGAACACCGAATTAATAGACTCATATCTAAAGATGTCTAGATAGCAGAGCTAGTAGTCATCTAGCATCAAGAAGGAAATAATGTATGTATTGTAGTCATCACATTGAGATGATCAACTCACATAACATCTTAGTGGAACACACTGTTCCACTAGTACAGGCACCAAAGTCGCAGGCAATGCAGTTAAAATTGTGGAATATGGGCATATGGCTATTATGTCATGAGTGAATACTATGTTTCTATCAATACCAATGTTCGAAGAGAGGTGCTAAGCATTTGCGCTCAGAATATTAATCCACACACTGAATCCAGAGATTTAAGAAACAATCTCATAGTCTTAGAACATGCGAACAGCATCTCTCTTTCTGAACTCCTCAATGATCCCCCTCCCCCCCCCTCTTTTTTTTCTTTTGATACAAATACCTACCTAAAGTGTGTGCTTCCTTAATTACATAACAAAAGAAAAGTATTTGTTCCATGGATATGCTTCTTATTGGTTGCTGCCTCGTTACAAATTTGAGCTGACTCATGAGAGCACATGTGGGCGTATCTGTTAAAGCCCGAACTTTCATAATCTTCTCCATGTTAGCTGTCCATCTATACTCACTAGTTACTATATCACCAGAGTCTGCAATTGTGTCAGACACCACTACTTCCAAAGCCTGATCTTTGAAAAGTTCTTTGATCACCTGGTAGATGTTGCGGAAAATAAGTTTGTGCGTTCAGCTAGGTGAAAGCCTATTCTCAATGAAAGAACTTCAGAATCCTTTCATGATTCTCTATAAAAGAACTTCAGAAGCCTTCTTATTGAGCTCGAACATAAAAAGAAAAGAAAATCTATAATTGAATGAACGGGCGCTCTCATGAGTAACATTATTGTTCTGTATCAATAAAGTATCTCAGCTAACAGCTAACTCGCTAAGCAGCATGTTTAGCTCTGAATTGGATGCCCTCACGGATACCAACTTCCCATTGATCTCTTTGTTTTCAGCTAAAACATTGAAAACCGCAATGCATCTCTTCAATTCTTCACAATGTTCTTCAGGATCACATTCCTTGTTCTGTTGTAGCATTTCGCGTGAGACGTTAGAGTGGCAAGTCGTCAACAACTCTCTTGACAAATCAGAGATACTCAGAGATGAGTTCTTCAGAGTTGTCCATTTCAAAGACCCTCCTCACATAAAGCTTGATGTTGTTTTGCAGAGAAGTGCTTCCTGGAGGGTCTTCTGATTTTCGGAACCATATTGGTTTCTGTTTGTTGACTAATTGCAACAAATGGCTCACCTTCTTTTTCTTTGTATACAACCAGATATAAATAGATAGATAGATACACTCACAGAAGATCCTTAACTCTCTTATCCCCTCCTCTAGAGTCTAGATCCTCAAGCTGCATAAATAGAATAAATAACAATTGTTGTTCAATTTGTAGCTACTCACAAATGTCAGAAACATCGTCCTCATAGGACCACACCCCCTTGAAAAGGACAAAGAGCTAAATGTACAGCACAACCACACACTTCCAGTATCATTAACACCTTGTAAGCTTATCTCCTGTTCAATTGGCATTTAGTAGCTCATGAACCGCAATGAAGACACCAAGTTTAGAGCAGTCCTCCCAATATCAATTGGGGATGTAGCTCATTTGATAGAGCATTCGCTTAGCATGCGAGAGGTATGGGGATCAATGCCCCACATCTCCACCAATCTTTTTGCTTAACATTGTGACCCTTGTCCTAGAAGGCAATATGCTACAACTCACTTGTCCAATTCTTCCATCTGTTTGTGAAAAATGACTAATCTGTCCCAAATATACACAAACAGTAGTGTACCATGCAGGGATTAGCTATGGCCTATGGGCTCTATGTTTTTTGCTTCTGATGAAAATTCTTTTAACAGAAGACTTCAACCAAACAACGAGCTTAAGAAATTCCAGGCATCCAATCTCCACATCTCTTTTTGTATCTATGGTCTAAGTACTTGAATTTTTTCCCTACCGACTCTTATCATAAGCGGCTATGTTCATACTTCATAGTGACTCATCCCTTTGTCTGCATCCTCAACGATGGCTACTAAGTTTTTTTTTTTGTTGGTAAAATAAGCAATTATATTTCCCACAATCATCAAGAAAGAATATCCAATACAGAACTTTAAGGGGAGAGGGGTACCTTCTAGGAAGGGCTCCCTCAAGCCCTCAAGTCATTACGCTATAACAAAACAACTAAGTTTAATTACAACCATTGATTAGCTGTAATTCTATCCTTAGGTTTAACTATACATAGAAACCTAGTAACAGAATTAAAGTGAACCTCTCTATCAGTCTTCTTGGCAGACAGATTTTCTTCTCCCAAACCGCCTCATTTCTTGCTAGCCACAGGTGGTAGATAAGTGCAGCAAGACTAGCTAGACAGTATCAACATTCTTCTAAGTTTAGGAAAGCGAGTACCTCTGGAGATATATTTCCATATCAAGACAGCATCATAGCTCTGCATGTTAGTTGGTGTTTAGTCTTCCATAGCTCCAAACAAATCTGACTATATATGAACACTCAAAGAAGATCTGCTCATGTGTCTCAGGCTACTAAGTTAAGGTCAGGTATTGAGGTCTGTCTTAACATTGGAAACTCTCCTTCTCTGTCTGAGCTCACAGTAGCGTCTCCCATGATTTTCCACTCTTGTTGTCTTTCTCTTGTTTAGTTGTGTCTTCAGCTTTTTCTCTCCAGCTGCTTCGTCCTGCAAAATATCATTATTCCTAGTCAGCCCAACCAAACCACTAACATACAGAAAAAAAGACTCAATATGAAACTGATGACACCATTCAAGCTTGAAATTAGCAAACACTCGCTCAAGAAAAGAACAGAACTTGATAGCAACATTCACTCAAGAACTGAAGGGGAAGAAAGATAATAATGTTATAGTAAATTATCTTACAAGCATCAAAAAAGTGCAGCAGTTAAAAGATTGAGATAGAACAATATATATATTCAACCAACAGCATTATTTATTTTCTTGTACACAATTTACGTGTTTAACTCATGCATTCAGAAACAAAGAAAACGTCCAAGTTCCATTTGTTTTTCAAAACAACAGAGGATACCATTCAATCAACAAAGATGAAAGCAAAGAACAAGAAGATCAAATTTCACATATACAAAGTTAAAAGATATAACAAAATTCAATCAAAAACCCATAATCTTTTCATATATACTGCTTAAATAGTTAAATCACAATAAAACTCTCACGCAAGTTTATACACAAGATGAAAACAAGAAAAGCCATGACAACAAAATAGAACCGATCAACAGAAACAGATGAAACTGCACAATCAAGAAAGATGAAAGAATCAAAGAAAGGAAACAAAAAAGGCTTACCTTGCATTGGAGGCAGACCCTTGAAAAGAAGGTGTAGTAGACCCATCCCGGGAGCCGGTAGAGGGTACTGATGGAGGTTGTCAGCTAGAGGGGGTGCGCGGGACCTCGGTGGGTCGGAGAGCGACTGAGCGAGGCTGGTGATGAATTTGGGTACTGGAGAGGGGGAAGTTAGTCCCTGAACTTTCGCTGCAACAGCAACTTGATCACGCCAGCAAGCAGTAGGGAAAACACTCCCAAGAAACACACAAATACAAACACCTGTCACCAATGAAAACCGAAAGATGAAGATCATCAACAGCAAGAACCTTGCAGCTCTTCACCTAAAGCCATATCACCATCACCCTAACCAACATAACGTGTGTTTTGTCTTTGTTGGGGTGTTGGTTAGGGTGGTGGTGATATCGCGGTAGATGAAGAGCTGCAAGGTTAATTATTGCTGTTGATGATCTTCATCTTTCAGATTTCCTTTTCTGTTGTCTTGACCGGATGAGCGGTTTATTTATGAACGAAAGAATGAAATAATAATGAATGGTATGACAAATAGGGACGTTGGCTTGTATTTAAAGGGATGAAAAAATCAAGGTCGGTTGTTTCTTCCAGGGTTTCTCAGTTGACTTCCCGCCCTACATGGGATATTCTTTTCTCTTTTTTTTTTTTTGATTGCAGGCTTGCAGCCCAGACTATATTTTTTTTCATTCGAGAAACGATTCCAGAAGATTTGTTGGTTCTGTTTTTGTTCAGACTTCAGATCAACAAACTAGAGATCCAAAATTTTATTTGCTATAATTCACACACACCATTTATCCTGAGTTTTCCTCTGGCAATCTGGTATTTGAGCATTCAGACAAAGATGTATCTAATTCATCAAAGTGAACCAGTTAGACACTAATTGACGACGACATTCTAGCAACTCTCAATTTGTTTTCGATAAACAGAAAATCGGTCACCTTTACTTTTGAAGGGATGATACAGAATCAAAGACACCAAATTATTCCTGAGATGATATTAAGCTTAATTCAGAACCAAAGCAGTGATGTAAACATAAACCACATCACATCACTCTTAACAGTTAAGACCCTAGATGACAGGAAACAAATAGTTCAGTTTGCAATCCCAGTCAAGTCCAAATATCTGCTGTGGTCAATATTTTAATTAGCTCTCAACCATTCAATGTTATTGCCATAAACTTTTGATAACATTCAATTGCTGCAGCAGGATTACTTCAGATTAAACTAACACATCAAGTCTGTCTGGATATTAAATATAACACTTTGCAGAAAAAGAATAAACATAGGACAATATTAATCCAGGTTCCGAACTCCATACCCTTTAGTTCCTTACGCTACATCTCACAAACCGAGACATCAAAATGTCAGATCCTTAACTGATACAGAAGCTAACCATACTTCTTATGAAAGTCAGGTTCTATGCACAATAATCGACGGTTCGACACTACAGAGTATACATGCTGATAACTGACTCGAGAAATATAAACAAATGCTATGCCATCACCTAAAGAAACCTTAATAAGAGGAAACCAGTCGTTCATTGCAGCTTGTAGTAACCGTCGTGGCCCCTGAGGAGAACATGATATGAATCCCCGCAGGGACACCTGATCTTTATGTTGACAGTCTCCCCTTCTCTGTCTGTGCTCACCGTCTCCCATGAGTCTCCACTCTTCTTGTCCTTCTAGTTGTGTCA
The DNA here is from genome assembly GCA_900322385.1 of Pharnaceum exiguum. Classification (NCBI taxonomy): domain Eukaryota; kingdom Viridiplantae; phylum Streptophyta; class Magnoliopsida; order Caryophyllales; family Molluginaceae; genus Pharnaceum; species Pharnaceum exiguum. The sequence goes on from ONZK01002895.1 coordinate 35,701, forward strand.
TCAGCTTTGTCTTCTGCGGTTGCAACATTCTGGAAAATCATATATATGGTAAAATGTTGTTGCCACATTCATTGCATGCAGCATGTTTAGCTCTGAAGTGGCTGCCCTCATGGATACCAACTTTGCATTAATCTCGTCGTTTTCAGCTAAAACATTGAAAATTGCAATGCATCTCTTCAATTCTTCAGAATGTTCTTCCGGATCACATTCATTGTTCTGTTGTATCATTCCACGTGAGAAGAGTGGGCGAGTCGTCAACAACTCTCATCACAAATCAGAGATACTCAGGGATGAGTTGTCCATTTCAAAGACCCTCCTCACATAAAGCTTGATGTTGTTTAGCTGAGAAGTGCTTCCTGGAGGGTCTTCCCGGTTATTGGTAAGGCTCGCGTAGAGCCTCTTCTGGTTTTCTGAACCATATTGGTTTCTGTTTGTTCACTAATTGCCACAAATGACTCACGTTCTTTTTCTTTGTATACAACCAGATATAAATAGATAGATAGATACACTCACAGAAGATCCTTAGCTCTCTTATCCCCTCCTCTAGATCCTCAAGCTGCATAAATAGAACAAATAACAATTACTGTTCAATTTGTAGCTAGTCACAAATGTCAGAAACATCATCCGCATAGGACCACACACCCTTGAAAAGGACAAAGTGCTAAACTTACAGCACAACCACACACTTGAAGTATCATTAACACGGACCTTATAAGCTTATCTCCTGTTCAATTGGCATTTAGTAGCACATGAACTATACGCAACGAAGACACCAAGTTTAGAGCAGTCCTCCCAATATCAATTGGGGATGTAGCTCATTTGGTAGAGCATTCGCTTAGCATGCGAGAGGTATGGGGATCAATGCCCCACATCTCCACCAATCTTTTTGCTCAACATTGTGACTCTTGTCCTAGAAGGCAATATGCTACAACTTACTTAACACACCAATTGTCCATACGAATTCTGAGTAATCACTAGATTCTGAAATCTTTAACCGTTTCAACTAAATATCCAGTTTCTTATACAACTGGCATCCTAAATCATCTACCTGCAGTAACAGTTCCATATTTTCCTCACATTGACAGAACACCTAATAGACTCATGTATAAAAATGTCTAGATAGCAGAGCTAGTAGTCATCCAATACCAAGAAAGAAAATAGCACTTAGTGGAACACACTGTTAAACGAGTACAAGCACCAAAGTCTCGGGCAATGCAGTTAAAATTGTGGAATATGGGCATATGGCTATTATGTCATGAGTGAATACACATCAAGAGTAGAAAATAGCACTTCCTTTAGATATCAAAAATTCTGATTATCTTTACCATAGCACTTACCAAAACAATCAGCTTAAAGAAAACCATGGACATATCATTTTCCTGTCAAACACTCAAACAAACTTCTAGTATGTTTTTTTTTTTTGAAAAAAGAACTACCAGGATCACTTGATGTGTCGTCAGTACCTGCAAGTGGACATCACCAAAACAACACATACACAACCTAACATACAAGCACAAGGAGATGTAGCTCAGAAGGTAGAGCATTCGCTTGACATGCGAGAGGTATGGGGATTGAAGCCCCACATCTCCATCCAACTTTTTGATTCATGTACAATGTGACTCTTATCCTAGAAGGAAATATGTTACAATTCATTTGTCCACTTCCTCCATCTGACAAAGCAATTAGTTGTGAAAAGTTGGCTGTTATGTCCCAAATATACTCAATCTGTCTATATAAACCATGCAGAGACTAGCTATATATGGCCTCTAAGTGTTCTGGTTATGGCGAAAATTCATTAACCGAAAACTTCAATCAAACAACGAGCTTAAGAATTTTACCGGCACTTACCATTGCCACCTATGCTCGATGGCTACAAAGTCTTAATACATACTGAAAGGTGATACACTTGTGGTAGTAGGCTGATTTGGCATTGGCAGTTAGCAAGTCAGTTTCAGTAACAGTTGTGGCCAGCTCCTGTTAGCTGAATTCTGTTAGAGAAAATTAGTCCCCTATATACTTGTATTGTCTTGTTAAGGTTGACAGACACAACAATAATTACATACTCTTCAGTCTTCAAAACATCTAACGTGAGTGAGAATTTTACTCCCTTCATATGATCATATGTACATCAATATTTCTGATCACCTTGCTTTGGCTAATATCAAACTAGTCTATCAATTAACACACCAATGGCCATTATGGATTCTGAGTAATCACTAGTTTCTGAAATCTTTCACTGTTTCAGCTAAACTTCCAGTTTCTGATACAACTGGCATCCTGAATCATCATCCTCTCTAGCAACAGCTCTCTATTTTCCTCACATTGACAGAACTGCTAATAGAATCATATCAAGATGTCCAGTTTGTAGAGCTAGTAGTGAGTAGTCAGCCAATACCAAGAAACAAATGTATGCTTCATAGTCGCCACATTAGAATGATCCATTCACATAACATATTGGAACGTACTCTCTAGTCACAAGAACACAGAAAGTCCGCAATTGTGTCAGACACCACAACTTTCAACCCCTCGTTTCCTAAAAGTTCTTTGATCATCTTGTAGAATGTAGGTGATGCGGGAAACAAGTTCGTGAGCATCTTACTCTTTCAGCTAGGTGAAAGCTTATTCATCAATTGCATCAACCTTCAAAAGAACTTCAGAATCCTTTCTACTGACCTCAGAGAAAAAAAAAGGACAACAAAAACTATATACTTGATTGAAAGGGTGATCTCATGAATACATAGTTATCTGAGCAGCAGCATGTTCAGCTCTAAACTGCAAAAATCTCCGTGTTTCAGCGAAAAACATTGAACATCGCAATGCATTTTACGGATCACTTTCTTCTATGTGGTCTTCTCAACCACAGATAGATAAATAGATATGATAGACAGACACTCAGAGAATAACCTTGACTCTTCACTCCACTAGATCCTCAAGCTGCATAAACAGAAGAAACAATTGTTCATTTTATAGCTACTCACAAAAGTCAGAAACAATAACATTACAGGACCACAACCCCTTGAAAAGGACAGTGTAATGAGCTAAATGTACAGCACAACCACACACTTTCAATATCATTAGCACCTTATAAGCTTATCTCCTTATCAATTGGCATTTAGTAGCACATGAACTATCCGTAAGAAAGACACCAAGTTTAAAGCAATCCTCCCAATATCAATTGGGGATGTAGCTCATTTGGTAGAGCATTCGCTTAGCATGCGAGAGGTATGGGGATCAATGCCCCACATCTCCACCAATATTTTTGCTTAGCATTGTGACCCTTGTCCTAGAAGGCAATATGCTACTGTACAACGTACTTGTCCAATTCCTCCATCTGGCAATTCAATTAGTTGTGAAAAAATGACTAATCTGTCCCAAATATACACAAACAGTACAGCTATGGGCTCATTGTATCTGCTTCTGATGAAAATTCTTTTACAGAAGACTTCAACCAAACAATGAGCTCATGAAATTCCAGGCATCCAATGCTCTACATCTCCTTTTGTATCTATGGTCTAAGTACTTTATTTTTTCCCCTACCGACTCTTATCGTATGCAGCTATGTTTACACTTCATTGACAGAAAGACTTATATATATAAAGATGTCTACATAGCAGAGCTAGTAGTCATCTAGTATCAAGAAAGAAATGATGGTATGTATTACAGCCGTCACATTGAGATGATCAACTAACACATAACAACTTAGTGGAACACACTGTACCACTAGTACAGGCACCAAAGTCTCAGGCTACGCAGTTAAGATTGTGGAATATGGCTATTATGTCATGAGTGAATACACACCAAGAGTCTAGAAATAGCACAAGCCGTGACCACTCTTAATTTTAATCCTGCAGATATCTAAAATTCTACATATCCTTACCATGGACAGATCATTTTACTGTCAAACAAAGAACTTCCAGGATCACCTGATGTGTCGTCAGTATCTGCAAGTGGACATCACCAAAACAACACATACGCAACCTAACATATATACAAGCACAAGGAGATGTAGCTCAGAAGGTAGAGCATTCGCTTGACATGCGAGAGGTATGGGGATCGAAGCCCCACATCTCCACCCAACTTTTTGATTCATGTACAATGTGACTCTTATCCTAGAAGGAAATATGTTACAATTCATTTGTCCACTTCCTCCATCTGACAAAGCAATTAGTTGTGAAAATTGGCTGTTATGTCCCAAATATACACAAACAGTCTAGATCAAAACATGCAGAGATTAGCTATGGCCTCAAAGTCTAAGTGTTCTACTTATGGTGAAATTTGTTTAACATGAAACTTCAACCAAAACAAGGCAAAGTTATTATTGTCAATAGATTACATATTTGCCTAACACATCTACTCTTACCAATTTCCATTATGTAAAGAAGGAATTCCTGAGGAAAAAAATTAAGAACTCATAAA
>ONZK01002896.1:0-12203 GCA_900322385.1 Pharnaceum exiguum
CATACAATTGAAAAATGACCCAATACAACTGACTGAAAAAATGACCCCAATACAACTGACTGAAAAAATGACCCCTATACAACTGAAAAATGACCCCCATACAACTGAAAAATGACCTAAATATAACTGACTGAAAAAATGACCCCTATACAACTGTAAAATGACTCCCATACAACTGAAGAATGACCCCCACGTTGAAATTGAAAAATAACCCCATATAAAATGAAAAATGACCCCCCATGTTAAAACTGTAAAATGACCCCCATACAACTGAAAAATGACCCCATAGTAAAAGAAAAAAATTCAAAAAAAAAAAAAACCCTACCCAAATTTTTGTGTTTGTCAGAATCAAGCCAAAAATAAGAGGTGTTGTTAGCTAGTAGAGGTACTCTCTAGTCTCTAGTGTGGTTCACAAATTTTTCCATGATCACTTTGGAACTTATGAATGAGTTTAATTTATTTGATTGATTAACGCACGCTTCTACTATGACAAGAGCCTTGCTAAACAAATTCATATACACCAACTGCTGAAGTAATTCATTCCTCCTAGTTCTTAATTCAGTTTAATTTAATTTTAAAATTTTATTTACATACAATATATTTTGAAGAGACATGCAGCTATTTGAAAAAGTAAAAGGAAACTATTAGGCCGAACGCCACTAACTTGCACATATTGCAAATTATATTGTAATTAGCCTTTTTACTGTCACTCTATCATGTCCATATTGCGGTGTACAGTTATATATATCTCTGATTAATGAAAATCAGTTCAGCCAAATACAATTCTTTACATAAACCAATTAACTACGGCGATAAATTAACCAAAATTCAGTTGGACAAAAGAGACTCTTAAGTGCGTTACCGACCTTAAAAGCGGGGGCCTTTAGTAAACCTGATAACTCATTACAAAAACTCATTTAATTTGAAAAGACAGATATTTGTAAGAGCAAAAGGAAACCAATCATCTACAGCTACAAATCCAAAATTCAGTTGCCAAAGCGGCAAGTGTTCCCCTGTTGATCAACCAGATAAAATGACAGTGGTCACTTGCTCTAGCTCCGGCATTTATACAAAATATCAGGACGGGACACATATGAGATATTGAGATGTTAGCAAGTCGCCATTATTTCAGGGCATAATAATTTGGAGGCTGAAAATAAAATCACGGTCCCCCTTTGTCAATGTTGTCGCTGACTTTAAAGCTACTAGTTCGACTCTCGAAATCTTTGTTTGCTCGTCAAATCTCATTGGCACGGACCATTATTGAGGGTTTCATAGTATTAGTATCCTCTAGCACGATATTAAGCGATAGGAAACTTATACAACCTACAAAATATCTCAAATGCATTTTACTTCGCTTCTTGTTCTTCTACTCCGTAATATGTATCTTACCAATAAATTTTGAACTTTATTATGAGGTCTATGTATGTACCGACGACGACAACAACAACAACACAATCAAATTCAATCTCAGATGGGGTAATGAGAAGGTTTGATGTACGCAGTCTTATTAATCGGGAGACTGTTTCCAGAATGTCTGTGTACGTACTGATGTACTTGGCAAATGGCAAGTTGGCAGGGGGAGAGAGGCCGAAGTTGGTGTTAGGATGGCTTATAGACCAAATGGCAAGTTGATATTTTTTTTGAAGGCCGAATGTGGATATTAAATAAGTCTTGATCAAGGGATTAAGATTGAGGCCGTGAAGAGGTCTCGATTTCTAATCTTCTGTAAACTCTCCTCATAGCGCGCGGCTCCTTTTAAATCAAAAAATAAATAATTAAAAGCTTCGCACTTAATAACAATCCTAGATCCAGCTTACATGTCACACGATGTCACGATTATTGTAGTGCTCATCATGCAATTGCGAACTTTGCCAAGGCTATAAATCAGTGGGGCTTGCGATATAAGCATTTTCCAATAACCATAATGAATGAGTTAGAACTTAGAAATTCATCACCACTATCATTTATTGCCCTTTGCCCTTAAGATTTCCGCGTTAAGTCGTACCCTACCAATCTAGCCATCTACAATACATACCCATCTTCCCTGTCATGCAAATGAAAGACCTTTTCAAAGATTTCATATAATCCTGCCTACATTCTAGGTGCTGAAATATAATAGGGTAGTTTACTCACTTTTACATGTGAATCCGTCTACAATAACTTTTTGAATAAGAAAAGGAAGAAAATTTGAAAAAAAAAACAATCTCAAGTTTTAGTGATGAAATAAAATGATTCCCAACTATCAAATATTAACACTAATTAATGGTGTCAAACTCTCAATGTAAGAGTTGTCAAACAAAAGTAGCTTGATGCCAAACATGGTTAAAGTTTCCACCCTAAAGGACTACGAGTTTTCTTGTAAAGAAGAAGTAAAGTTCTCATTATACATCCTACAAAATATTCGATATTTCTTCTCTATAAGAACTTTATTTCTCCTTATCAATATTATAAGCATCAAGTCTTTGATACACTATGTGTATACATAAATCGGTTGGATTTATGACTAATGATTTAGGAACTGACTAATGACATTAAAAAGGTGACTAATGGCATATGTTGTAATGTTTTGAAAAAAAATGCCCGGTGTAATATAGCTTACGCGCAATAGCACCCGTCACACCATAAAAAAATGTTGACGAAATATTTGACGGCATACTCATTAGGCTTTTTTGACATCCCTAAAGTTGAGATTGGCAGGGACTTAGCCCCCGTCATACAGATTGGTAGAGTTCATAATAAGAAGGAAAGTTTACCATTTGGCTACCCGAGTTTTGCCAAATTGTATGATTGGTTACCCAAAGTATTTAATATTTTTTGTTACCTGAGATTTGCTAACGTTACCTTTTAAGTGCTTTGACCGTAAAATTCAAAGGTTGAGTGTTGAATCAGATAACGTGCCAACTCATTTTCGAATTTTCGAATCTGAGATGGGATTATCTGAGTTGTTGTTGAATAAATTTTAAGCTATGAGAAACGATGTATTCAACAATAGCTTGTTTGGGAGAGAGAATGGGGGAGAAGGGAAAAGAAGGAAAATGAGAGTCTATGATTTTACTTTTTTTCGAAAAGCATGAATGGAAGACAAGCCGATAAGGGGAAGGGAATGGAAAGAAAATAAGGTAATAATTAAACAGTTTAACTAATTTTACTTTAAGTTTCCTCTCCTTCAAACTCCAACTTAATTTCTTAAACTCCCACACATAACAACAATTTCTCCTCAATTCCTCCCCTTCTCCTCTTATGCTTCCTAAACAAAGTAAAAAGTTATCTCCCCTCCATATCCTCTTATGTCACTACCTTCCATTCCATCGCTTCCAAATGGTGTAAAAGACGTTATTTTGAAAAAAAAAGTCCACAAAATTTTGAAACAATGGGTTCTATTCTAAAAAAAGAAGGGTTTGAAACAATGCAAAGTCCTAAACTCTTAATCCAGATTGGCAAATAGCTTATACTGTTCGCTTGTTGAGATGTGGCAAAATGAGTCTCCTAACCAATGGGCCTAATAGTATAACGCTCAGCCACGGTGTTAAACTATAGGTCCAATCACCATGTCCCCAACAAAGGCCCATAACAACAAAATTAATGCGAAAGCGGCACTGATCAAAACCAACGCAGAGATGCTCCCCAAGAAACCCAGCATCTCTTAGCAGCAACCTCAAGTGTTGTACAACATTTTTTTTACCAAAGTACCCTTGTTATTTTTTTGTACACACTTTTCAAACCCTCACCCCTCTCTCCCTCTCCCGTTACTTTCAAGCCAACACTCACCATTCCCAAACGTCTCCCTCGAAGCCAACTCCACCGCCAACAACCCAACCCAAACTCACCGCACCCGAAACCCACCCCACAACCAGGGCCGATCCGTAGGAAGCCCGATCCACCACGTGAAATCACCCCACCGCTGGGCGCCCCCCCTAGCAGCAACTCTCTCCTTCCCCTGCTCAACAAAAAATCTGTGGGCCAGTTGAGTCGGTCATTCCGTCCAGTGAGCCCGATCCATTTAATTCAACTCTTAGTTCCGTCAGTGTTGTACACAACTTGTTTTTTGGGTGAGTAAGAGGGTCAAGCCCAGAAACATAAAACTACAAAGCAAAACATCATAAACTAAATAAATCTAACAAAAGTCAACTAAGTGAATATCCAATGCCAGGCAGCAAGATTACAAGCTTCAACTTCACGAGTTTATCCTTGTTGAACCCAGTCAATAACAAAAGGTCTTGTCCGAACTGGTCTTTGAGGTGTTTAGTGTGGATTAATTAGGGGAGCTGGGTTAATTAGACTATTGTTATTTTTTTATGCGAGACAATCAGAGTAATGGTGTTGGACTGTTGGTGATCTGATTCACTGTTTTGAGTTTTTTTTTAAAAAATTTATTATCACTGTTTTGATTAAACTGATCTTAATAAGTACGGAGTAGTTTCAAAGAGTCTTGAGGGAGTGAACTCAGACATAGGGGATGGGGTGTTGCTGTACGTTCAATTAGAATTCGAGGGGAAGGAGGACTGGAGAAGTGTTACAATATAGATAAGGGTATTTTTGGAAAAAAAGTGCTGTACAACACTTAGGGTTGCTGTTAAGAGATGCTCCCATAAGAAATTACAGCACGATTTTGGAAACAGGTGATGAGGTACGTAGGACAGTATAAGACTCTACAGGTCAAGACCCGGCAGAAATTTACCCGCCCGAAAAAACTGTGTCATAAACACGGAAAACTCGACCGAAATTCGAAACTGAACGAATCCGAGAAACCGACCGAAATGACCCGATTGTCCAATAAAATATTTATAAATGTACATTTTACAAATTCGATTCATTAAATATTATAAAATAATAATATTTTTTAAAAAATATTGACAAAATGTTGAAATATTATTAAAATATTGATAAAGTAATATTTTTATCGAACAAAATAAAAGGTGCATACCCGTTGGATCAAACGCGATCCGACCGGAACCCGAACTGAAATGACCGAACCCGAAATCCGACCGACCCGATTGCCAGGTTTAGGTCCAATCGTCCAAAAGATTCACTAAATATACCCATATCGATGACCTAACGATCCATTTATTTTGCTATTAAAAAAAACGATCCAATTATTTAACTATATAAAAAAACTATTATAAAATAAGTATGTACAATAGAAGAATAGTAGACTAATAATAATATAATAATATGCTTCAAGTTACGTACGAATACGCTTTCCTTTAGGCGAAATTCGTCCCTACTTTTAGGTGTAATAGGTTACAACGAATTGCCCCTAGGATACAATGAAACAATACATCATCTTGTCTTTCACTAACATGATGATCATGGTACTCTCAATATTAGAAGTTACAATAATCTCTCAATAGTAGTATCATCTGCAGATACTCTATTAATTTGGGTCATTTTGGATATGTGATAATAATATTTTGTGTCTACAAATATGATGGAGGGATGGAGTATTTATAGTAGAAATGACACCTTTTCAAAAAGGTATCATGTCATTTCAAAGTGCCACGTCATTTTCCCAAATGGTATGGTGTCATTTCCAAGAGGCATCATGTCATTTCATAAAGACATGAATATTTTCCCAAAAGACATGTCACTTCACTTGAAAATTTCTCCAACAAAAAATTTTTCAAAAGATAAAAAAAAAAAAACACTTGGAAATATATTGAACAAAATTATAAAAAAATATTAACCCCCAAATCTTGTTAAAAGTATATGTCACATAGCTGAGTTAACGGTCAAACATAAAAGAACAGGGTCAAATACCCAAAATCCCAAATTGATACAACAAGTCTTTGATACACTAGGTGAATTTATAACTAATAATAATGATAATGACTAATTGGATCAAAAATGTGCCTAATGATATATGTTGTAACACTTAACAAAAACACCCGGTGTATAAATGAACCGAGTCGGCTCAGTGAGACTTCGGGCTCGATTCGATCAAATCTCGGCTCGAGCTCGGTTAACGGCGAACTCGAGCCGAGCCGAGCCGAGCCTAGTGTAGTGTGACTCGACTCGTTTTGACTCGCCTTGTTATTTATATATATAATTTTGTTGATATTGCAAATATTAATGTTATATAAATTGGAGATATTTACATATTTAGTCTTAGAATTATTAAATATATATTAACAAATATTATTTTACTAAGTTAATAACTAATACAACTTAAAATTTATATAAAAATTTAACTAAAAAAATGTGAGGTGAGCCAAATCGACCGAGCCCGAGCCGGCTCGTGCTCGAGACAAGCTGAGCCTGAGTCTCAGGTTTTCTGGCTCACCGATCAAGCTCGAGGATAGGCGAGCTGAGCCCAAGCCCTATGCAACTTGGCTCCACTCGACTCGTTTACACGATTACACCTTTAGGTGTATGTATACACCATGTGTAAATAAGAATTGACGGAAAATAACAACCTCAATTACCTAAAATGAAAATAGTAACCCTCGGTATCAAAGTGATGTTATCCCAAAACTCGAGTACATAAAATGTTAAATTTAATTTCATTATTTTATCTATACTCGTACAATGATATAACGTATAAATACAATCGATCCTTTCCAAATTTTGATTTATCGAACTTTATCAAGTCGTCATTCCCGTCGTCAGCACAATCTATTTTTCTACTGCAGTTAGGCATGACCAAATCAATTATTGTAAGAAAAGAATATTCATATGTACTAAACATGCATATTATGGATATTCATTCGCTCTAGCCAATGCATTTAGTTTGAGTAATAGAGTGTATCAACGACTATCACAATTTTATACTGTACTAAGGCCCAGTTCGTTTTGCAGCTTATTGACAACTTATATTCAATAATTCTAAGCTCATCTTATAAGATAAGCTTAACTTTTACAAATATAAGCTGTGTTTGTTTTGTCAGCTAAACAAGTTTATCGAATAATCTCTTATCCATAAACTTCTATATTCCAATATTACCCCTACTGAAAATATTATCTTTTATAATTAACAATTACAATTGTCCTTTTATGTCATTTTACATTAATCAGCTTCAGATTCAGATTCAGCTACTTCATCCGAACACCCTAATTAGATTATCTATTAAGCATCAGCTTCAGCTTAAGCTAACTAATAAATTTCAGCTATCTAATCAACTTCAGTTGCATCTATGTTTGCCGAACAGACCTAAGTTTACACAAAATAAATTCATATCTCCGACTAGGCTCTGTTTTGTTCAACTTATCTGTTACAGTTCAGTTAAGTTCAGTTTTTTTCAATTAAGTTCAGTTAAGTTCAGTTTCTACCAGTTAAGTTCAGTTTCTTCTAGTTAACTTCAGTTTTTTCTAGTTAATTGCCTTGTTCTTGCTTAAGTTCAGTTAAATTCAGTTTCTTCTAGTTAAGTTCAGTTATATTTACACTATAATTCATCCAAGTCCAGTTAAGTTCAGTTCTTTCCAGTTAAGTTCAGTTAAGCTCATAAGTTTTTTTAGTTAAGTTCAGTATAGTTAAGCTTTCAACTAGTCGAACAAAACAGAGCCGATGCCTAGATTGAACGGGTAAGCGGAGTATAAGACATTTTATGATGAACATTAAGCTAGGTGATCAAGAAAAAAAGGTGATTGATGAAATGTATGAAGTCCCTTGCCCATGCATATAAACTAATAAACATTGTGTGAACTCGTTTCATATACGAGACTAGGTGAGAGGGGCCAATATTGTTTATTCGATGGGTCATTAATTACTATCTGAGTGGTCATTAATACACAGTCTCATATATGAAATAGGTTCACACAATTTTTTGTGTAAACACTTCAACAACAACAACAACCGAGTGTAAATCCTCATTCAATGGGAATGCTTTAGGTCATGATGTACGCAACATTACCCATGTTTAAGAAAATAAAGAGGTTGCTTCTTCTGAGATTGACCAATTGCTACATTAAAGTATTGACTTTTAACAAATTCATCAAAAATAGAAGTATGGAAGATTTTCATAGTCATGTTTGTGTAAACAATTACTACTCCTATACCTCTATAGGTAGGTAACAAAAAACAACATAATTTAGCTTTTACGATACCCAAATGTGAAATCATGACCCTTTTGTCTATAATAATGCTTAATGAAAGACCATTATTTCATCTTCTCACATAGAAAAGTCACTTGCCAATCCTTACACTATAACTCTATGGTAACCTTATTGGTAGTATTAATAGAGTTGTAAAGATAGTTTTTAGCCTAATTGAATAAATAATCTTGTGCAACTTGAATACCTCTACTTACAACTCTTGCAATTATGACATTGATGTAGAACAAACTATATATTGTGATTGGTGACAACATATGATTTTTTTAATTTCTTACAACTTGAGATAAGTTTTAACTAGAATTAAGTTGTACCAATAATAATGTTTGAGAATAAAAATGAGTTGTAAAAGGTTATTTTATGCATTGAAAATCGTGAAGAGTTGTATCTAAGTCGTACCAATAAGGTTGCCCTTATAGATGAGCTTTCTTAGTACTTAAAAAAAAACAAGAGCTAGCATTTTCCAAACACAAATTTGAAATGATGATCCTTTTTCTCTACAAAGATTATTGAGAGATTCATCTTCTCATATAGATAAATCCATGCAATATGAACTTAAATCTAACATAATTATGTCACTATTTAGTGACTTTTCTACAACAATATTAGCTTCATCTCGTGTAACATTTTTTTCTTTGCTTGGGTGAACTTACTATTCTTAAGTTAATCATATCAGTAACATAGTACAATAACATTAAGTATCGTAAATTTTCTTTAACAATAGTCCTTTCATCCAGAGGTAATTTATTATTAAATTCATACACACATACAAAATCACAATATTCCCTTTCAAGGGCAAAGATAACGAATCAAGTTGAACAATTTTTCCCCTTTAATTGCACTAAGGTCACTCTTTTTATTTTTGGTTAGAATAGTTACTCAATAGTTAGTTGGAAAAATTTATGCGCACCCGTTCTATAGATAAGATTGCGTAATTAATGACCAAGAAAGCATGACTAACTTTGATTAATAACAAAAATAAAAAAATGGATTAACACAAATTTTAATTTAGTACCTAATCAAACTGAAGATATGGTGGCTTTGTAATATTAAAAAAATATACGTTTTACTCTTCAAATCAAAGATAAAAAAAGTGAAGACTTAATCATCTGGATTCTGGACAATGACCATTCATCTTAAACATAATACAGTACTTGTCTACTTCGTCCTTTAAAGTATAAAACAATTATCATAACATTACAATAGAAATGAAATGCTCGTCTTTACTTGTATAAATAAAAAAATCTACTTCAGGTCAAACGAAACTCAGCACACGTGTGGTAGGGGACAATAAACCGGTTGGTAGGTCAAGTCAAGGGAACATAACACATCACTCATTTCATCAGCATACCAGTCTTTGCTCACTGACTGTACCAAATGATTTGATACAGTCCAAAAATTCAATAAATTCCAAATCACTGTCCCTAATAATGCAACTTGCACTAACCACCTTTCCTTATCAGGGGCAGTCTCGTACTCCCACCCTCTTTTTTTTATTGTTTGATCTGATGGAAATATCCCACCCTCTTATATATACATACGTACCATTGGGCATTGAACTTATCCTTAGTCCAGCATCTAAAACTAGTCATACATGATACATTGATACACATCCTTTTGCTTAGCCGTAAACACCAAGTTTCCTTGCTTTAAGCTTTAGTACGTACAATACAACTTCTCTTGATCATCAAGTGAGTTATAAATTTTCACAAATGGAAAGTGCAAGAAGAGTTGATCTGGTGAGTTCGGGTGCACCATCACGTACCACTTCTGGTCGTTTGATCCCAAAGAGGGGCCAAGTCAAGGTGGCGATCATGTTTGGCTTGGCTCAATCTTTGGTATCTATCTTCCCTCAATGCAACAACGAAGGGCTGGGTCAGGTTTTGGCTTCTGAGATCAAACCAAGGGCTAGCTAGGACTCTAGCTAGAAGTAACGTCGAAACTGAGATGTTCGGAACTAGCTAGTTTGGTACGTATAGTTTGAAATCGGTTTGTTGTCTTGTTGTGTACAAGACCTTGTATATATGCTGTATATATATAAGTACTCATTGGCTTGTATGGATCTGTGTAGACAGTACAGCGTAGTTTTGTATATAGCTGAATTATGAACCCTTTATAAAAACTCGTGAGTTTTAGTACTATTACTTTTTTCAGGAATGAAAAATTGACTTGTACAACGTTCTAAGTTGAATAAGAAATTTTAACCAATTGATTAGTTTGGACATTGCATCATTAGCCCTGACCGGCCAATGAAGTAATGAACAAGCTAAGATGTTTCTTCCAATCTTTTTTTTTTTTGTGTTTCTCCCGAACTTTGAAATTTAAGATCAGATCACTTGTCTATTTTCTCCCACAAACATTCTAAAAGCGCAACTCTGATCCAATCCCTTAACCGACGTGAGAGGACATATACCGGTAATTATTTGAGTGTTTGAGCTCACTTGGCTTAAAAACGTTCGAATTGCTTGGGTTGAAGTCGGTTTATTGACCAAATTGCCACAATCAAATTAAAACTAAATTGCTAATGAGCAGCGCAACTGGACTTTAAGCTAGAATGTTTAGCTCGATCAAAGTTGATTAAAGTAGTCAAAGTAAGTCAAATTCGATCAAAGTCAACTCAATTCAACTCGGACATAAGAAAGACGATCACATACTATTGTCTACTCGAACTCAACTCAAAGCAAGGTCTAATTTAAAGGGATTTTTGGAAACAACGATCAAGAGATGAGACTACATAGATTTGCATTGATTGATCATGTACGTCCAACTTATGTCTACGAGGTTTTTGTTGTTCAATAAGGTGCCGTTTTATCCTGTCCCATAAGGCTAATTCTAATTTTTTTTTACTATCAAAATTCTCCTTTTTACATTACACTTCCACAACTAATTTTTTACTTTTATTTTACAATTAATCGATTAATATTTACCTGTGTGTATGTACAATATTGTATTAAATTGGGTTACATACTTACATGTGTAAGCCCATAGATACATCAAGGGTTGGGCCTATATACAGGTGTAACCTAACTATATTTCTGTATATACACTCCATCTGGATAATAGAAAGTAGAGTTGGCCACGAGTCGACTTGAGCCGACTTACGACTCAGTTCAAACGACTATACTCACCCAGACCCTCAGCTCAAAGTCAGCCCGTGTAGGTCGAGCCGACTTGAGGCGAGCTGATACATAGGAAAACCTTGGCTCGAAGTCAAGTCGGCTCAGCTCGTTTACGGTCGAGCCAGAACGAGACGACTTGAGTCGAGCTGATACGTAGGAAAACCTTGGCTCAAAGTCAAGTCGACTATATTCGATTGCTCGAAAATTCGTACAGTAGGTACAGTTTGTCAGCTCGTTAAGAGAATTTAATTCGAAAAGTCATAAGAGCTCAAATTTAGTCACTCAAATCGTCTAGTGGGCAAAAGTTAGGCCAAGTGAGCTCGTAAGTCATCGAATTGCTCGCTAGTCATCGAATTGCGATCGAGCTGAGCTAGCTCATCGAATTCGAATTGACTTGGTTAAATTAAAATGTCAGCTCAAAGTCAGCTCGCCCTATTCGACTCGACTTTGACCGAGCCGACTTTGACCCGAATTGAACCGAGCAGTTTCGAGCCAAGTCAGCTCAATGGCCACCTCTAATAGAAAGTAACTCTTCTCTTCCCCTCCTTACCGTACTACTAATTCTATGACAACTATAAATTAATTATTACTCCTAATAATTTGTAATAATTTATATATTCATACTCCGTAGTAAAAAAAAGGGCAAAATTATTGGGAATAATCCCTACTTGGGGCCATTATCCCAAAATAATCCATACTGAACATATTATTGGGAATAATTCCTACTTGTATCATATTGTCCCGGGGCAGTTTAATGATGGCCGGAGATAGGTTTTCCGGCGAAGCGGTGCTGATGTGTCAAAAAAACACATGGTATATGCTGACTTGGCTTTTTCGTCAGATAAAAAAAAAAAGAAAAACAAAAACCTATCTAATTCCCACATTTCCCCTTCCCTGCACTTCGATTTCCTCTCTCTCTCTCTTTGTTATCAATTGCTTGCTCTATAGCAGTAGCACTGAGAGGATTAACCATTGAACATCTCTAGCAACACCAACAAGAACAGATTAATATGCCGAATATAAATTGACCAAAAA
>ONZK01002896.1:14115-35007 GCA_900322385.1 Pharnaceum exiguum
AAATCAATCTGACTGGAATTAATTTGAGAAGAAAGGGGCTGCAGTTTAGTTTTTTAATTCTAGGGATTTGATTTAGGGTATCCTTATTTGGGGACAAGAATTAAACCCAAGAAAATAAAAAAAAAAAGTTCAATATTTGAAGAATTAAAGCCCAGAAAGCTTGAGGTTTCTTGTATTTGTTCGTTTTTTGATGAGGGAATTGAAGAAAGCTTGATGAAGATGAGAGAAGCAATAAGAGAAGAGAGGGAGGGGGAATCGATGTGCAGGGGAGGGGAAATGGGGGAATTAGATAGGTTTATGTTTTCCTTTTTTTTTATCTGACTAAAAAGCCAAGTCAGCATATACCATGTGTTTTTTTGACACATCTGCACCGTTTCGCCGGAAAACCTATCTCCGGCCATCATTAAACTGCCCCGGGACAATACGATACAAGTAGGGATTATTCCCAGTAATATGTTAAGTATGGATTATTTTGGGATAATGCCCTTATTGACCCCAAGTAGGTATTATTCGCAGTAATTTTGCCTAAAAAAAAGAGTGAAAAACCCTGGTCTGAACTCTGAACAAGTGAGCAGCGCAGTGGAAGGCCCTTCCCTTCAGGCTAAATTTATTCCTACTCACCCAAGTACTCTCTTACTCTCATCGCCGCCCTCACCTGTGTTACCCCCGTACTTCACGACTGCCACCGTGTCACTCCGCTTATATCAAGTAAATCCCCCTTGTCTCTCCTAATTCATTGTTTTTTTTTTATTTAAAAAAAGAACATGTCTTTAACTGTATTATTATTATTAGTATAACTTGTTCTAGCTTGTATTTATTCACTAAAACTGCCCAAGTGAAGTGCCTCATTATTCATCATCATTAAAAAGGGGGGATGGCGAACAGCGAGTATGAGTACGTGAAGAAATACGAAGCTCAAGACAAGATTATGTTTCCCAATATCATTGTTGCTCTCATCAACGGCCGTAATTTCACTGGGTAGGTAATACTTTTGTTTTTATTTTACTCTGCACTGTTGTCATTAGATATGATCATTTTAAAGCTAACCCATTTCGCAATAAGTAAAAAAGATTTGATCTTTATTGGGAAAATAGGATTTGCTAGCTAGCTAATTGCTCATTGCATATCTGGATGAATCTCCCAGACCCATATTCGAGAGGTCTCAAGTTTGAGTCTCCTCAGAGCCACTACTGGAGGTTTTACCGGTCGTTAACTTGAGGGCATTAGTTAGGCCAAGCCTAGATACCCATGTTATCTAAAATAAAAAAAATGAATCTCCCAGACCCAAAAGATTCTCTCTCTTTGAGTATAGGTTAATGGTCATCAAGTTGCGGAAGATTGCTTATTGTTTAATGTTGAAATCAGCTCACACTATTTTTTTGCACACTGCTTTATGCAGATTTTCTGAAGTTCATCAATTTGAGAAGCCAAATGATAAAAGGGCCTTAAAGTTGATGAAGTCATGTGCAGCTGCCGTTATGGAAGAGTTTCCTGACACTGTATTTTCATATGGATTTAGTGACGAATACAGGTATTAGTCTTAATCATTTTGTTTCTTGCTCAGCTCCACATAAAGTCATCCATTCTGTAATAATCATTTTGAGTTGACTTAATGTTTTCAGCTTCGTCTTTAAAAAGGAGACCAAATTTTACCAGAGGCGTGAAAGGTTTGGTTTGCTCTTTCAAATTGAGTTCAATAATGTTCACTTACTTTTGCTGATCTTACCTCAAAACATATATGGCCTGATGTCTCACTTATGACTATTTCTTTTATCTTGATATGTGTTTCCGCAGTAAGATACTTTCCGTGCTTGCGTCTTTCTTCACTTCTGTGTACGCCATGAAATGGAAAGAGTTCTTCCCTCAACAGGAGTTGCTCTATGGACCTTCATTTCGAGCACGAATTATACGTTGTCCAACTTTGGAGGTTCTTCAGAGCTATCTTACTTGGAGACAGAATGATTGTAAGGAATTCTCATGCCTACCGTCACAGCTATGTAGTATTTGCGTTTGAAATTAGCATACATTTTCTTGATCTTAGGGCTCCAATCAAGAAGCAAATCTGTATAAATAGGAAAGGACATAAATGTCAGATTCTAAATATCTATATTTGGTCCTTCTGTTTGCAGGTCATCAGAGAAATCAATTTAATACCTGTTTCCGGAAGTTGGTTGAGAGTGGAAATAATGAAACCAAAGCCCGTGAAATTCTTAAGGTAATAGTTCACTATGTTCTCATGAATGAATTTTCCATTGATTTGCTACATGTTTTGTGGGAAAATGCGCGATTGTTTTTTTGTTATGCAATTCCTCCCTGTATTTGTTGGTTTTTCCCAAGCTATTTCTGCGTCGTCTTGAATGGAATTATGTAACTAAACTTCTTTTGGAATGTATTTGAATTATGAATTGTTTGCTAAGTTATCAACTTATCATAAATTGGTTACAGAAAATTGAGGATTCAAACCCCTCTATTTATGTTAAAGACTGTTTAACTAAATTTTCCATGTGTGTTGTGAGTGAAAAGGCTTTTTATGTTGTGAAATTTCACCTTTGACCTACAAAACAGGCAACTGACCGAGTGAATTCACAAGGATTTAAAACTCCCTCCAAGTAGAATAACTGTTGAACTTTGGTTGGAAATGTTGAGTAACACCAGGCTCTTTTAGAATTCACAAGGATTTAAAACTCCCTCCAGTAGAAGAAGTTAGATTTTCAATGATGTTTAAATATGAGTGGATTGGGATTTTTTGGATATAGATCTTATGTCCATAATAGTTTCTGATAGTAGGAAATGAGATCATTTTAGGACAAGCAAAACTGGAAGATGGAAAGTTCGTTTTGGGACGAAGGGAGTAGTTCAAATCTTTAATTTACAATTTGGCTAAACGACTCTTTACAGACCATTTCGACTTTGTTAACCCCAGGTCGCTCTAAGCCTTTCTTTTAAGTTAGTTTTAAGATTGTATAATGACTTAATGTATAGCGAGTTGGCGACCAATGCTCCTCTTCCGTTCTTTTTTCTTTCTTTCTTTTGTTGTAAAAAAAGGTGGGGAGGCTTATGTAAATACCAACTTAACTTCTGGAAAAGTGACAGTTTTATTTGACCCTTCACGTGGCTCTCTATTTCCCTAATAGTGCAGGGTGTGCCAAAGTTTTTATGTTTGGTGTGATTGCTATATGTTCTTCTATTTTTAGGCATTAGATTCTTTACTTACAGACCTATTGCTCTTGTATCTGCCAATTCCGCAGGGAACTCAAAAACATGACAAGAATGAGCTTCTTTTCGGTCAATTTGGTATCAACTATAAAAGTCTTCATGCCATGTTCCGTCAAGGAACTTGTCTGCTTAAGACTCAGGTGAATGTTTCCACTTGTTTTGGGAGTAACTTTGTATTAGGGCTGAGCATCACATGGTGTCTGGTCTACTTCTATTTATGCAGAATTGGAACCAAATCGGGTGGATTATCAAAATCCCAGAACCTGTTAAAAAAGATCTTCATTCCCTAAATAATTTGCTGTAGTTCGGTCAATTATAATAACTACAATCTATGGCATTGCTATATCCAAAGAACAACCTAAACATCAGGTTTGAACGTCTTGTTTTGATGTTTGAAAGAGAATGTGAACTAAGGATGGGATGGATTGTGATCTTTGGATGGTTTGTAGTTGACTAGTATTTATATTTTGGCTTTGTATATGTGAGCTTGGGAGTTGGGTGTGTTTTAATGGAGGATGGAGATAGAGAGAAGGAGAAGGGGGAGCCAGTGAAAGAAAAAAGAAATAGAGACGGGCGAGAGCGTAAGACATTGGAGAGAGATAGAGGGGGTTGAGGAAGGCAGAGATAGGATAAGAATAGACCCAAAAAAAAAGCATGATTGGCAAGGCCTAGGGCCGACGCAAGTTACACACGACATGCCTTTCTGTAGTTTAAAGTGTAATAAACTTTTGTTTGTAGTAGTTGCAGATAGAGTTCAAGTGTAGTGGGTTCATTTTTTCTGGACAACACAATTGCTAGAGTGCTAGACAAGAGGGATTCAAATACTCAAAAAAAGTACACCTGTACTATATTTTAACATGTTAGGCATTTTATGGGTGCAATTGACCCCTTAAGTTACAACATGCTTTCTCCCCTGGTTTTTAGCTCTTTTTGCCGGGCCAAGCCCAATAAAAAGGAGGGGTTGTGTGGTAAGCGTCTAACGCCCGTAGATTTAAATAGCGGCCATTATGTTACATTACGACCGTTGTTAAACAGGTTAGGAAACTAATGTTATGTTATGACCCGATATATAATGGTGTTTTGTATTTTCATTTTTCAACATACCGTTAATAATGGTTGTTACAACTTGTACGACCATTGAAAATTTGGGCCACTTCAGCTGCAATCCATTACTGTGATGCCCGCTCATCCCGTTTTCAGGAATCCGCGGTTGATTCCGCGAACGGGACAGTGACCGTGAATAAAACCTTGTTGACAACCAACGTTGGCTCGGGCATGTTAAGGGAAGTCCTAGTGATCCTCGGTGAGATAGATGGAAGGATGAGCAGGATAGGATGATGGGCGAGTGAAGAGATAGAAAGGGTTAAAGGGAATCCTCAACGCGATGAGGGTGGTTAATTTGGATATGGCTTTACTTGGCATAGACAAATTCATGGTTGGAGATGGATAAAAAAGATCCAAGTAAAGTACTATATTTGAGGATTAAAGTGGTTTATGTGTGTGGTATGTGCTTGCTTGAGAGTGTGCGAGTGTATGTGGTTGTGTTTGCGTGTGCTTGGACATGTGTTAGAGTGTGTGTTTTTGCTTTGTGTGTTTGGTGAGTGCATAGGTATGTCTGTGTGTGTGTGTACTTGTTTGTATGGATTACTTCGAATTCCATTCTGACCCATGTCAGTCAACTCCAATCAGTTTTAGAATTAAAGCTATTTGTTGTTGGTAAGGGCTTAGTTTTAAAAAGCACATATGGGGCGCGCGAGGCAAGCCAGGGGGCATAAACAAAAACAAAAACAAAAAATAGGCGCAAACAGACAGTGGTACTACAAACTTCCAATCATAAGGGCCCTTTTTTTTTTATAGTAAACAATCATAAGAGCTATTCAAGCTCAAAAGCTAACATAAGCCAGATCATAAAACTGCTATCACCGCTTTCCCGAAAAAAAAAAAATGCTCTCACAGGTCAGCGCGGGGGACATCAATGATTTTTCACTTTTTAAACAGGGATTACCAAATCATTAAGTGCATCAACTTTCACTTATTTTATTAGTCGCATTGGAGTGCATAGTTTTGAAAAACTGATGTCTCAGTACTGAGAATCCTTTGCTTACGCCTCATTCTTTATCATGTATAATCTATAGTTTATACAAGCATGATGAAGATGTTTCTGTCCGTAGACATTCTCGGGCTACCGCAGGCGCCGCGATTACCTGAGGCTGCGCGTGCCTCATGTTCGGACTGATCTTTTTTTTCTTCCCTTTCTGACTACCTTCCCTCAAAATCCATTCCTTTAGCCCTAGCTAAATCTCAAACCCTAGCAGCCCATCCCCATCTAATCCCCATGTAGTGCCGCTACAATACACCACACCTCCAGCCACTCATCAGGGATCTCCATGGATTTTGTGTTAATGAGAATTACGAGTATTAGGTCATTTAGTGTTAAGCCCCAAGGGTAAAGGTTTTTAGTCCAAGGGAGTCTAGAAAGCTATGCGTATGCTTATGTGTTGTCTTTTTTTCATTGTTTTTCTCATGTTCCATTAGTTTCTGTTAGTGCTAACTAGTTATCTGTTTTCCTAAAATCAATGTGCGACGTTAGACTATTTGCAAGTGCGCCTCCGAACGTGAGGCGTGCACCTTCGCCCCGTGGCTTGAATCCGCGGACCCTCATCGCCTCAGTTCGCCTTGCGTCTTTTATGACCAGGGGTAAGTGTAACGGGTACTCAGCCGGTCCCAAAAATCAAGATCCGCAGCTGCAACCGGTTCTATCCGCTATTTTTTGATCGGTTATGGGTATCAGATCGGATACCCTTTACCAACATTGCAAAATAGAAGGGTGTTGGGTGTGTGTGGACCTAATAGAGGCAAATGGGAAAGTAGTTCCGGTCCTTCCTACCTCCCAATCTCGCTCCCTGCCAACTTTTTTTTTGTTTTTTTGTCACACTGAATGTTGTAAGCTCGATATTTTTTTTATGTGTGTTACAAATTAAAATAAGTGTGTTGTTGATGGGAGTACTACAATGTGGAAGACGCTTCTCGTGGTTATTATGATAATCAATTAGTGCTTTGTAGGTTGAAGATGTTATTAAATACAAGGAAAATGGCGATCCTGTCAAAAGGTTAAGAAGAAAGGTTCTGAAATTGCGCTCAGAAAATATAGCTGCTGTAAGTGTTTGGAACCAGCAGCCATGTCTTCTCAAGGAATTGGGTGGGTTCAATGAAGATATTCGGAAAGTCAGGCCAGAGTATATAGAATCCTTTCAGTTTGAAGACAAGCTGATGCTATCCACTTGGATAGTTGTCAGAATAGATGGCTGCCATTTCCACAGGTATCATCAGCACTCAGCAGTCTGATTATGGTTCAAAGTCTCTTTTTTCTTGAAAAATCTGTAGATGCAAGGAACTTTTGCTTGCTGTCAATTGAATCTACACATGTTAATCTTCACAGTGACAAGCTGTCTTTGAGTTTGCCAGTAAAAATGTTTGAATGTTGTTAGGTTCTCTGACATTCATGCATTTGAGAAGCCCAATGATGAACAAGCTCTGAATCTAATGAATTCCTGTGCAGCAGCTGTTCTTGAAGAGTTTCAAGACATAATCTTTGCCTATGGTGTTAGTGACGAGTACAGGTAATATCTGTAATATACTGTTGCTTCAGCAGTTGCTTTGTTCTCACTTTCACATCTAATGATCACTTGATTTTGGAATGACTTGCAGTTTTGTTCTGAAAAAGGAGTCCAACTTGTATGAACGACGTGCTAGGTATTTCTTCAACTTTCTATTTGTTTGAGGGGAAAAGAGGAGGGGGATGTTACTAATGTTGACGGTTGTCTAATTTTATGTACAGCAACGTAGTGTCGTCAATGGTATCATTCTTTACATCGATGTACATCCAAAAGTGGAAAGAATATTTTTCTGATAAGGAGTTGAAGTATGCTCCCTCATTTGATGGACGGGCAGTGTGCTATCCTTCAACGAACATTCTTCGGCACTACTTGTCCTGGAGACAAGTTGATTGTGAGTATCCCTTTCACCTTTATGATAAAGTACTTTATTCCTAGTTGTACGAGGAAATACTTTGTATGTACTTGCATTTGTGATCGCTGGGTTTGATGGCAAAAGGAATAAATTGTATGTGCGCTCTTGTACATCTAATTGATTGGTTTCTCTGGAAACTCAGGTCACATTAACAATCAGTATAATACTTGTTTCTGGATGCTGGTGAAGTCTGGTAAAAGCAAACAGGAGGCCCAAAATTGTTTGAAGGTACAGTTTTTTTTTTTTGATAATATATTGATGCGGTGTGAACAATCCCCCGATTTTCGGGGTAAGGCTGTGTACATCAGACCTCCTCAGTACCCCATCCGAGATGGGATTATACTGAGTTGTTGTTGACTTGTTGTATATTGGTGCGGTGTGAAGAGTTACTGTTGTGGATTATATTATCAGAGTTCCTTGATGTCGAATGACCTTCCTATTGTGTCATTTTCAGGGAACACAAACACCGGAAAAGAATGACTTGCTTGCTGAAAATGGTATCGACTATGGTGCTTTACCAGATATGTTTCGAAGAGGTTCTTCTGTTTATAGAGATGAGGTACAACAGGTGCGGTTTCCTCCCTTTCCTCCCCTTAAATTTGAAATACATCAGTAGAGTGAGCATATAAGTTTTGCTTCTTATATGCTTGATCAAATACAGTGGTCAACTAGAAATGGGACCATTTTTTCCTTGCTATTGTGAGAGCTGCATATTGGGGAATTCGTTTTGTTCTGCTCGTTGTTATGTCTGAAGAAATCAGATTTTCACATGCAGGAAAACTACTTGGCAATAAAACCAGATTCTATAAATTGTTCAACAGATACTACAGCTAGGAAGGGAATTGTGATTGACTATTGTAACATAATTGACGATGCTTTCTGGGAATCACACCCATGGATCCTTAATGACAAGAGCCCATCCGAGAGTAGTTATAAGATTTTCAGCTGACATCTAATGCGTCCATTTGTATACATTATGTTGTACCATTCTATGCATCAGCTTTTGTAACCTAATAAACGGTTGTTGACATTTTACCCATCACCACCTTTTTGAAATAGGTTAGAATTTAGAATATAGGATATTTACTGTAACAATGACAAACATTCGTTCAGAAGTGTTACAGAATAAATTTGGATTCGTTGGCACAGAGGTTACTTGAATTTTGGTTGGTTTAACCGATTAATCTCTCCCTTTAACTCGGGGGCCGGGAAGTCCAGAAGCTTCCTGAATCCTTCAGTTCTTGGAAGGATTGACGATCAATTCGTGGTTCTACATTGAGGGCTCAGGGCATATGGGTGCTTCCAGGTTTAGTATATTTAGTTAGTATTCTTGTTTTCAATTTAAGCATCAAGTCAAAAATGTTGAAGTAGGATTTCTTTGCTTTTTTTTTTTAGAGGGAACATGGTACATGTTTTTCAATGGGATTTTTTTTTTGACGGGAATACATGTTTACCCAACGGGGTTTGCAGTCTTACAGTCTTTGCATCAAGTCATCTGTGTTCACTTTTCAGCCAAAGCTGGCTACTTTTAATAATTTCATCCTTGGTGTCTCAGTTTAGGAGCAACCAGTGTATACATCTATAGGGACTGAATCCTTGCTGATACTTTTAAAACAGAAAGATACACATTTCACCTACTCAAAGTATCAAACCGTCAATTGTAGTCCAACTTCGTCCACAGCAGAAAGAAAAAGGGAATTGAGTAAAAAGGGCAGTGGCATACTGGCATTTGCTATGGATTTATGGGCGGCTGGGTGGGCAATTTTAACCAATCGCAGAAACCTTGGAGGTCCTTTTCATACTTTCCCTGTCAAGAAACAAAAACTGAAAAGTTAATATTGGTCATCTCCTGACAGACATGCATGTATCTGAACTTATAACATCACCTTAATCTAACTTAGATATGCTTTGATTTGATTATGATTTACGTGAATATGAAGTGACTCAAGTACTCAATCCTTTTGGGTCTGCTATCGAACATTTGGATACCCACTTTTCTTTTTGTAGAGTAGGAGTAAACGATAAGACCAGGGGACCCCCAAAATTACACCTTTTCCTTCCACTCAATCGATGCATGGCAGCAAAGATCATTCTTCTCGTGAACCTTCATTTACCACGTGATTTATATGCAATTTGCAAATATATTTTACTAAGTAATCGTAGAAAATTATTGATTTGGAATCTTAAGTTTGGTTATTGTGGGTCTAAAAAAAAGTTTGGTTACTGCTTTCACTGCAGAGGATAACTTTACACAGCACTACAGCAGGCACGCATATAATTGGCACCATTAGTGGATGCATCAATTATTGATTAGAATTAAGTGATAAACAATTAAACATGGTTACACTAGTCAAGTCCAAGGGCATCTATGGAAGTTCACACGCATCCTTAAGTCGGACTACTATATAAGAGCTGAAATGATCCTGATGGTCTTTGCAAACAAAACTGAGCACAACACTTGTCTCATTTTACAACACTCTCACTCGATCACTAGTCACTTTGGATTATAGATTTATTATATAGTCCCTTGTATAAGAGTTGCACCAAGAGAATTAGAGCATGGAATATCAGAGGGAAGACAGTAAATCAGGAGGAAGAGCTGCGATGACAAGCGGATCAAGCAATTCTGACCGTATGATCCCAAAGAGAGGGCAGGTCAAGGCTAAGATTGTGAGGGGTTTGGCTCAATCTGTTGTATCTCTTTTGTCCCTTTCTAACAATCAACGAAGACCGTCACCTTCTCGATGGTGAAGCCTGGCACACCAGATCATCACCACTTCGAAAATGTTACCCCTTTTTTAGACTTCAATTCAGAAATATGTACTGAAGAAAGATCACTAGAAAAAGAAACAAAAAAAGTAGTGCAGCTGACTGTAGGAGTGTAGGTGTTGAATGTTAGTACTTTTTTTTTTTTGAGCTAGTGTCGAATATTACATGTATGCTACTACGGATGTACTGAGCTAGAAACTTTGCCCGTTATCTAATTAGATTACACTAATTATAGTGACTTCAATTCAATGTCTCTCGGTTGATATGATCAGGTGTATCATCCTTAATTAGCTTCGTTCTGAAAATGTTGCCCCTTCTTTTGGCTCCCTTGTTTGGACCCAGCTCTTTTGAGACTGATTTACTAAACATTTTTTTGCAGAGACATATAATACGACCATCGGGAATTCGGACATGCCTCGAGCTCATGTGTATCCGTCTCAATAATTCGTTACCTACACAAATTGACAATGCTCTAGAGGCTGCAAACATGAGTGAAATTTGAACTATTGAAGTGACTAAGATTTCGAACTGCAACAAAATTGATGATGGCCAAATGTTTGTAAAGTGGAGTGTAAGGGACCGATCAATAGGATAACATTTACTAAACGGATCAAACTTGAATTGAAGTAAATATCTGAAATTGAACCAAATTGACATTACAGTATATTTTTTGAATTGAATTGTCATGGTGAATGGAATTAAATATTATTACTCGTACTTAATATCCTACATTAATTGAATATTTTCAAATTAAACTGAATATTTTTGAATTGAATTGAATCTCTCGGAAGTGAATTAGATAAAAACAAGTCCAACCAAGGAGCCTTAGTCGTCCAATCAAACCTCAAAAGCCAGGCGTTTTGTTATTTTGAAGTCTGAATGAATAGTGCAAGTTGCTAGCCAATAGAGTACATGATACAACGGTCAATTTGCGTCTGCTTGACCATGGTCAAGCTCTCCTTCCAAGCAATGCGTAGTAAGAATTCCCATGTCGGAATTAGCCCTAGTTCATACATGGTAGATAGTTGACCGAAAATATGGAAGCAAAGTGTTAACTATGCAGATTGAAGTATAAGCTAAAGACTTGCCCTTGCTTGTATAACCTTGTAGATTCAGTACTACTGCTAAAATTTTAAGGAATTTGCTTAACTTTTGAACTTTTAAGCTTATAACCAGCTCAACCAACCAATTACAGAGTGGCCATTTAAACCGCATTATAGCCAATTACTCCGTAACATTTTATTTTATTAGTCTGCTCTAGAACTTAATTGTATTGAACTTAGCTTAGCTAGTAAAAAATGAGTTTAACCGATCTTAATTGAATAATACTAAGCTAAACTAAACTTAAATAAACTGTATGAAATTATAATTAAATACTTGTTGAACTAAACTTTATTAACTTAGTTGAAAAAAATTGAATTGAGGCAAACAAAACTTCGATATTTAAGTTGGACAACACAGAGCCTAAATCCAGTTTAGTTTTTTTTTTGGAGTTTAGCTCAGTAATTTTCATTTTTTTCTCAATTTAGATTTTGTTACGATTTCACTATCTTCATTAATTTTAGTTCAGTTCATTCATTTTAAATTGACAAAATTGCTGGGAATAATCCCAAATTGGGGTCATTATCTCAAAATAATCTTAAGTTTACATATTTCTCATAATAATCCCAACTTCCCCAACTTTTCACCGGGGCAAATTAATGATGGCCAGAAAACTATTTTCAGGTGAAAGCTTGCTTATGTGCCTAAAGAACATGCGCGTATTGCTGACTTGGACTCTTAATTAAGTTAAAAGAGAGCACATGAAATCCAGGTAACTCTCAACTCACCTTTTCCTCATTCTTTTCCTTCTTAATCTGTAGCCAAGTCAACATTATGCGTATGTTCATTAGCCACTTAAGTAAGCCTTCACCTAAAAACAACTTTCTGACCATCATTAATCTACTCGGGTGAAAAACCGGGCAAGTTGGGATTATTTTGAGAAAAATGCATGATAACTTGGGATTATTTTGGGATAATGGCCCCAACTTGGGATTATTTCCAGCAATTTTGCCTTTAAAATTCAGATGAACTTTTTTTCAATTTAGTACAGTTCATCTCAAGTTTCATATAAAGTTCCATATAGATGAACAAAACACACTTTTAGTTTAGTCTTATCCTGCAATATTGAGTTTCACATGAGTTCTTTCAGGCAGGGTAAGAAAGAACAAATGATTAAGATTGAATGTCTATTGACAGACACTTAAACTAAACTTTTCATGTGAATTTGTACTAAACACAAGTTTCATAATTGCTGACAAGTAGGCGCCTTAGCGTGGATCGGAGTTCAATTTCAAGTGAAGAGAGCTGGCCTGACTTGACTGTATAGATATGTAAAGTTTAATATAAGTCTCTTACAAGTTTTTCACTAACGTGCTGAATTCATGAACAAATTCTGTATCATTCTGCCCAATTTGAGATGCTGCTTTCATGTTTTGGATCAGCTACTCTACTACCTCGCTATAGTCCTGCACAAGTGCACATACAACACACACACAAAAAGATGATACGAACAGTAGGTTATACGGAGTATTATATTTGCTGTGGGAAACCGGCAACTATTTGGTCACGGTAAAAGGTCAATCGAAAGTGGACAGCTCTAAAATGATAATCATTTGTTGGTCAAAAATAAGGTCAAGTTATAGTCCAAAAAGCGGGCAAATTCCATTCTAGTCCACATTAGTAGTTCAATGTTCAGCGTTCACACATACTGATACCTTCTACTATTATAAAGTAATTTAGCAAAAAGAGGAAAAAAGTCGGGGGCTTTTTGGTAAACGTTTACTTACGAGTAAAGACCAAAGTGTTAATAACAAGACCACCGACCGCAACAAACACCTGCAAAGGGCAAACTCCTGATCCAAAACTACTACACTAGTACACTGTCTACACTCTACACAGTGCGTACCAACATGGCAACAACTACCATTTGTTTCGCTAACTGTTTGTCTCCTGCTCTATCTGCTACACCGTCCTCAATTTCTGTACCAAAAAAACATAAAATTATGGTACAGAATAATTTTGTCTATCAAATTAGTGTGAAGATATATGTTTAGATCTTCATAGGACACAACTACACAAGTAGCTGGCTGGTAGTAAAAATTTCATTCTGTTCCCCTCTATCCCACTTTCTTTTGCTTGCAGATATAGGCGAAATTGATGGGAATAATCTCTACTTGTGTCAATTATCCCAAAATAATCCCAACTTCAAAAATTGATGGGAATAATCCCTACTTAGACCTTGTAACCTGAAACAAAAGTTAGCGGCTTGACCAAATTGAGCTACAAAAGTTGATTAAAAAGTAAAGGATTGAACTGAAATGTAACCGAATTGATTTGAGTTGAAGCTAATTAAAGTATATTACAACGTGCTTTAGTGACTGATCCTGATCCTTGATGATAGCATAAACGTTCGATCAGTGTCATCATCGAAATATTCAATATTGATAGTTGAGAGTATGCTATTAAGTTGAAAGAATTATCTTTTTTAACTCAATGTGGAACTATATGTCCAACACTCTCTTGAGCAACCCAAGACCGACCCTCTCTGATTCAATAATAATAAACTTGGGCCAGGTCTTACGACTAAGAGTCTGGAACGATTCGAGTGGACTAGATGCGAGCGGCCAAGACCGATCCGCTCTAATTCCATATTAAACTTGGGTCACGTGCACTGTAGCAACTGCATGTCTTTATGCAGTCTACCGCATGGAGAGGGAGACAACTACCGCAGATGGACCTGTAGGGGTTACATCCTAAAATTAATTAGCAATAGGAGGAGTAATTGCATATGTCTTTATGCAGTCTAAGTCTCTCAATTTTACTCAATATGGCACAACATTTCCAGCACATATATCCACCACTAAGAGTGTGTTTTGTTCGTTTCTAAGGATCTGAATTGAAATATAATGAACTAATAAACTGGAAAAAATAAATGAAAACAGTTAAAATTATAACTAAAACTAAACTAAATTGAAAAAACAGCTACTTTCTCCTTGTTTCAAGGCAAATTTTTTTTGAAAGGTTTCAAGCTAATAATTATAGAATATGGTATTGTTTGTTCGATATATACTAATTGAGGTCAAATATCATAGAAATTCCAAGATAGGTACAAATTTTGAGCACTTGATGTATACTTTGGCGATCAAAATGAAAGAACATTTTTGGGACCGAGTACATCGTTACTTGTACAATAAATACACGTAAAAACTTCATGGATTATATTGTGGCATTGTGCAAATAGAAAGACGCATTGTTTGTTGTAAACTTTGTAGTACATGTAAGATCCAATCATTCCTTTCTCATTATTGTGCAACAATACATCCATTTATTCAAAGAGGTCAAAAAGAGATCAACAAGGGACGACGGACTTGAATGCATATGCTTAATTAACATTCAAGTGGACAAGTCCACTAATCACACCATACACTTGAATACATATGTACAAGATCCCCTAAACACTTGTACCCTACTCAAAGTAATAGGAGCAATCTAAAACTTTACTCCTAAGCTACAAGTGAAAAAGAAAAGATAAGAATGAAGAATAACTAAATGTAAGAGAAGTGATCCATTTATCCATTGGCCCACATTCATCGACGTTGAGAAGGGGAGGTTGAAAAGATGGCAACCACAGAGTTAGCTAAGCCTCTTACAATCCTTCCCTTCACTTGTCCCCTGATGGGGATCGGACGGCTAGGAGAAGTGTTCCTCTGGGAACCACTCCCACCGTTCATCATGCTCCTTCTTGCACCTCCAGCCATTATATTTGATGTTCTTTTGGTTGATGAAAAGTAATAATTTAGGGTATGGTGTGATCTTAGGTGACGAACAGAGTGAGAAGCTTTTGTGTTGTGTTATGAAGAAGCTCAGTGAGGTTGTATTTATAGACTAGCCTAACGAAAATGCCCTTGGGTTTGGGTTATATTTTCTTCTTGGAAAGTGGTACTTGCTTGTCCTTTTCTGTAAGGATTTTATGCATTAATGAACTTAATGTTGTATTAGCATCTTTAATAGACGACATAGTGTTAAGCTTGATTTACTAACAAACGACATAATGATGGATTCCACGAAGCATGTGAGCTAGATATTCCTGCTGTATCATGGCAGTTTTGTTACAATTGTATTATTGTACTTGTAAGAATAATTTTTAATTAGATTCTACTTATTGATTTTCCGTTGATTTAGGGTAGAAGTGAAGTGTAATCAGTAATCACTAGAACTTGAAATCTACACATGGAATGTATAATTGCTTTTAATGATCAAGCTCAATATCCCCCCCAAATTGGATGAATTTAACTTCGTCTTATTAGCTTGTGCAATTTTGATTGTGATGAAGCTAAGGTTGGTGGTTATGTAGTAAAAATTTCAGTTATGGATTAATTTCAATCGAGTTGTTTCATTCTTGAAAAAATTGAAGAGTAAAAGTTATCTAAAAATAAAATCAAAGAGTAAAAGGTTTTGGTACAAAAAAATGTTTAGATTAGTAATAGGAACAAAGGTATGCCGTATGCGTATATCTTTATATTGAAGTAGCTAGTTGAAAATAAAGAAATAAATTTGTCTGAAAGGAATTAAACTAAATTAGAAGAGTTTTTATCGAGTGGAATAAAAGCCCTTGGTCCTATTTTTCATGTGCTATATGCTATTTTGTATAGCTTGTTTATTTCTCTCTTACATCAATTTGTTATTTGTTGTTGTGTCTCTAACACATCAATCTAATTGCAATTTGCTAATTGTCTTAACAGGAGCAACTTGGAGAAGAATATTATCCCCATTATCTAGTGAGTTAACACATGATAATAGCTACAGTAAGTAGGATCAGATACAATAACATTAAGATCGAGGTAAGCCCGCATAATGTAGCATATAACCGCGTGTTGCATTTAGAATTGTTTTCAGCTTCGTTGATCGTTACAGGTGCCTTCCTAATCCAATCGAGTTAACTTTCAAGCACCACTTGACGAACTTTATTAAAGTTTGTAAATAAACTAATGGAAGAGTTAACAATTTAACATGATTGCTACGATGGCTGTGAGCCTGTAAATAAACTAATTATTGAAAAGTTAACATGATTGCCGATGGTGGATCATGACTAGCTACTTTACTTTCATCAGTTGCTTACTCAATAGTATACAAACACAACGATCACGTGATTAATCTGCCACATTATTAAGTAAAGAAGGATTCTACGAAAATGCTATTCTTTTTTCGGTGCAGTTTATCAGTTCGGAAATGTTGATTGTATATCTACAGAGGGAGAGAGCAGGAGCGTAGCTAGGAGCCTAGGCTGCTGTTGTGTAACGAAACATTTGTTTTGGGAATCACTTGATATCGTTATGATTCTATTTGGACCAAGTGACACGGAGTATATTTAGTTATTTACATGAGCCAAAAACTATTTTCAACGTTTCATCTTTCATGATTTATTTTGAGGTGGAAAAAATGCAAAAAAAAATAATCATGATTTTGAATGTGCAGAAATAAAATAGTTCAATAACCGAGTTTAGGCGATTAGCTTGACTGGTTGGTTATGGACCTGATTTTCACACAGGAGACTAGAGTTTGAAACCAACAATGAGCACTTGTGGCCTTACAAAGGCAACAATAAGTGAGTGGTTATAATTCAAAACAATAGATGGGAGGGTTGGCTTTGTTATAAACAACTCTGTCATTCCTCTATTCCTTTTTGTTTTCTTTAGTTTTGATAATTGCACAAATTTTATGAAACTTAAAACTCAACCAAAAAAAGGAACTGAATTGACAAAATATCAAAAAATACTGAATTGAAATAAGCTGAATGCACTTTACAACTAAAACTGAATTAAAAAAACTGAAATGTAACATTTCAGACCAACAAACGCAACCTTAATTGAAAGTAGTTTCTTTAATTTGCTATCCATTTACAACAGGAAGATTAACTTGAAACAAGTGGACTAATAAGAGCTTAAGAGGGGCGACCTCAGAAAAAGAAAAAAAGAGACTCCATAAGGGCAAGGGGCAAGTGCAAATATAATCAAATCCAGGGGGCATAATACTAAGCCAGCCCTATATAAACCAAAGCAGACCTTCCTTTTTGGCCATCTCATTCTTCACATTTCAAACTCACTATAAGAAAGCCTTTATACAATTCCATCTGTTCCAGTGTTCCCTAGCTTCACTCTGCAGCTCAGACTACTTTAGCTCAAACAAACTCAACTGATCATCAAAACATATATATGGCAGGAGCAGCAAGAAGGACCATGGTAAACGGTGGGAGTGGTTCATCACAGAGGATGACTACCTACCCTGGTCGTCCAATCCCCATGAGAGGTCAAGTCAAGGGCAGGATTGTAAAAGGCTTAGCTCACTCTGTTGTTGCCATCTTTTCTCTTCGTGCTCGATGAGGTCTTAGGGAACTAGGATCTTCTCCATTACTTTGCTAGTCCAGTACCACAATGTGTGATGGCATCATTCAAGAACAAATTATAAAGAAATAGAGGAGACCCAACTTCTCTCTATCTCTCTCATACTGTAAATTACAGTTACTGGAGAAGATATGCTCTCGGTCTTAGGCTATACGTACAGGAGTGCAAAGCTTGATGCTTTTCTTTTGTTGCTTTTTTTAATCCTTTTTTTCTCCCCCTTAGGATGAGGTGCAAATTTGTGGAGCTCGTAGTTGTATATGAATCAGCTCAATTTTTTTGCATGTGTAATGAAAATTTTGTTATCCTACTCGTATTAAGTATGAATGTATGATGATCCATCTGCTACTATCCATTTTGTCTTGCACATTATTTCTGTACCATTAATCCCTTATTCTCATTCATTGGTATTTTCAATTGGAGAAAAAAAAAAAGAAGAAAAGGAAACCTTTAGTACAACCATCAACGATCGCCAGTGGCGTAGCCAGGACTTACAAAATATGGGGTTAAATTTTTTTATGTAAACTCGTTTCATATATGAGACTGAATAAGAGGGATCATTATTGTGGTCGATGTGTTATTGTTGTGTAGCCGATGTGTCATTATTACCCAATCTCATATATGAAACGGGTTTACCCAATTTTTTCCCAGAAAATTTAATTACAATACTAAAATTAAATGAATTGTTTCCACTCAAAGAGCATAAATAGTATTTCCTATATATAGAAAGTTACAAGAGTAGGAGTATTTTTATGTTAATTAGGATAAATATTTAACATTTTCATATAACAATTATCGAAAATAAAAAAATTTAAGTTTTTTTTTTGATAATATGGGGTCATTCGACCCCATATTCTTATAGCTAGCTATGCCACTGACGATCACATTAGACATTCCAATCTACGTTACCCAGACAATTTATGTACCTTTTCTTTTTCACAAAAACTTGAATGAAACAGTTTTATAGATGATACAGAGTTATGATCCTATGCTGGATATTAATGATCTCGCCTCATATATAAAATGGGATACCACAAAATTTTCCGTTTCTTTTTAATTTCCTCCTTTTATTAGTTCAAAAACTTCTTACAAGCGAGTAGTTATTTCTACCTAGTTTTTGGTCAGTTTTTGCTCCCATAAGCCATATTCCTCCTTAAAAGCTTCCATTTCACCATAGTCTAAAGAGAGCCTTTCAACTAGTAAATAAAGCACCAAGAGTAAAAGCATAACCACGTGTGCTCTATTAAGTTTGGTTCAATCAAAACCACTAATATTCACAAAGCAATCCTCATGTATCATATTATGATATACTTAATTACTCATGATCATGCGTGTAAAAAAAATAATCGCGTAAATAATGCATAATTACACCATTATTAACTTCCCTGTTTTTCTTCAATAGTCAAATTTGTCAATAAATTGTTTACTATTATTTGTGCCATCAAGTAGATAATGATGGCCTTCAATAGTCAACAAAGCTTATTAAGTAAAATAATCTATTAAATTAAGTGATGTACAAATAAGACGTTAACACAATATTTTGTACTTTTGTTAAACTGTTGCCATATATTTATTTAATTTTCTGGAGAATGGGGGTGCTCAGGGCTAAATGCAACACTGCATTGAAGTATTGACTTTCACCAACTTCACTTAAAAGAAGAAGTAATGTAAGGTTTCTTAGCGAATTTTACTAGTCAATAATCACCTAAATTTAAATGGTGGAGATAATTCTTTCAATTTGATTAGCATTAGACCTAATAGTATTAGATACCATAAAGAGAAATTTCTCACTGAGTTAGTTTGTAACATTTTAGCAAGATTCACTTTCTAGTTGTCATTATAAATTCTTTAATTTGAACGGTAATCATAGTCTATAGGCAATAAATTATTGACCAAAAATTAGATTGAAATTCGTAATAACCACTCTTGAGATTGATATGCATCTCTATCAAAATTCACCACTCTTTTAGTTGTAACTTACGAGTGATAGATGATTATGAGATATAATATTTACAATATAAAATAATGATTAAATGGTTTGCTAAGTTGTGTCTTTGCTTAAGTAAGCGATGACAGAGCTCAAAGATTCTTTGAAGCACTACTTCTACACTCATTAGACTCAAGTAGTTGGATGAAAAAGCATAAAGACAAGGTTATGGACACGATTAAAGTAAAAGTTCATTCATTGAATGAACTTATCATGATACGGTTTAAAGATCATCTAATATGTCTTAATACAATGTTAGCTCCAATATTTCATCTGACATCAACTCGCTTTGAGTGTCAGTCTGTTCGTAACATGTCTACCTCATTCTAATTAACCATAGTACTCGGATACGTACAAAACTTGTCAGAAACAAAAGCTTATTATAAGAATTATGATGATACTAAATAATTGAGAATATACAAAATATTCTGACTTTTCAATAATATATCGTATAGGCGTACGGGATTGCACACAACTTAATTTTTTCGAATATTTATACTAGATTAGGTGCCTAATGCAAAGAATAATGGACTTTCCAGTATTCGTTGCTAAGCTTAGCTATGGAATGTAAAAAGGGTGTTCGGATAAAGCAGGTGAAACTGAAACTAATGAATGTAAAATGACATAAAAAGGTAATTGTAATTTTCATTTTATAAGGAGTAATATTTTTAATAGGGGTGATATTGGAATATAGAAAGATTATTGATAGGAGATTATCTGATAATATAAGCTACTTATACAGTTTACTAAATAAGTTAAGCTCCATAAGCTGACAAAACGAACACAACTTGTTTGGAAAAGTTAAGCTTATCTTATAAACTACCCATAAGCTGCGAAACGAACAGGGCCTAAAGCTACCAACGACTGAAAGTCTGACGTTAATTTCTGTTGCTATTATGGATTTTATTTCTACTGAACCTAGTTTACACGGGGTCTTAATCTTAATTACTAATCTAAAACATCATTCTCATTGTTATTATACCCCAATATAGTGTAACTTGCTCAAGAGCTGATCATGATCATCTTCTTGAAACAAAACAACTAAAAAATAAATCATATATAACCTATTTGTGGTACGAGTATGCGTTAGTTGGTTCGCGTAAGCATTCTATAACTCTCGATCAATGCATTTTTAGATCATTGAAAGAATTGTTTTAGAAATTAAAATCCGTTTTAAAAATTAGATTTTTATAATACGTGAATACATAAGTTATAAGAGTTGGGAATAAAGAAGGGAAGGTGGGTATATAAAACTTAAAGGATATTTTGCGTTTTGGTGCCCTGATGTTAGGGCTAATTATGAATTGGTGTCCCGAGGTTTGGATATTGTCATTTATGAAAAGGGGTAAATTGGACATTTAACATTCATAAATTTGAAAATCAACTGCCACGTCACCAATTTTAACAGTCAACCCTTCGACTTAACGGTCAAACCACTAAAACGCTAACGGA
>ONZK01002896.1:41903-62854 GCA_900322385.1 Pharnaceum exiguum
ATAGATTAATCCCTGGTGTTTCGTTTGTTACTATGTAAAGCTTTCTTAAGCTTGTTTTTTTGCAAGTTTTCAATAAATTTATGAAATAATTATCGAAAAAAAATGTACGCAAAAACTAGTCATATCATATTTTTTAAGTTTCCTAATTTGCTCATCATCTTAGAAAGACATCCTCAATTTTACATCTTCTGCAACATTGTACTGATGATTTAGACGACCGAAGATCGTCATGGCTGTCGAATTAATACATGTACTTTTCTGGTGTGCAATATAATACATGTACTTCTGATTGATGGTTTCTGTGTGAAAAAAAGCTTATTAGCACACTGATGCATACAGAGCGTCGTCGCATATTGCACTTGCCTTGTCGAGGACTTGGATTTATGAATCCATGCCCAATTGTCTATAGTATATGTCTATATGATAACACTCGCAAGCTGGAAAATAAATTATAGATCTATTATGACTATTGGTGTACAAAGCTACAAACTGGCACGTTCATGTTATAATTGATAAGCTAATTAATTTCCGAAGCTCGCCATAAATTCTTGTCACAAGATTCCAAAATAAATACAAGTACTACATCCCGCAAAAAGAAAGAAAAAAGGCTCAATTATGTCGTTGAAGAGTAGTTAGGACCATTCTCCCCATCTTTTATTTTTTTTAACTGAACTAGATTGAACTG
This sequence comes from Pharnaceum exiguum, assembly GCA_900322385.1. Classification (NCBI taxonomy): domain Eukaryota; kingdom Viridiplantae; phylum Streptophyta; class Magnoliopsida; order Caryophyllales; family Molluginaceae; genus Pharnaceum; species Pharnaceum exiguum. Next base: position 42,589 of record ONZK01002896.1, read on the forward strand.
AATTGAAATTAACTGAACTGAACATGCCCTTATACCATATACCTTAGGAGTACAATATTTGGTACAACCCACTCATAAATTTAACACATACACCCTCTTCTACAATACATTCACCAATTCATCTCAAATACCACTAATTTTATAATAAAAATTTTGTAATTAATGATCCTTTCAAATTCATTAATGAATGAGGATTAGTGAAATTTTACATTTAATATTTACGACAGAGCGAGTGGTATACCTCAGGTATACGGTATAATTTGTCGTCGCTCAAGCAAGAATGTATGGTTTGTACCCTATGACGTACGAAATATCATCACCGTACCTTACTCCATTAGTATATATCATAATTTCTGTAGGGATAACGAGAATCTGTCCTTGTCAGTTACGATCTAGTCGCATTCATATTGATCGATTTAATACAACGTATACGGAAGAATGGAAGATCATGATCGAACATAGTATCATTGTGTTACGTTGATGTGGAATTTTGATAATTAAAAAATAAAATTAGTAACAGCTATAATCGTTTCCCGATTGAAATATGGCCCTTGTGTAATAATTACTACCACCAATAAATAGCATAAATAAACTTCCAACACCTCTTCAAATGGTTTAGCCAACTCATGGTAACCTACTTCACGTGGTTGCTCATACTGCTGTTTTGTCAAGTGAACCCATGGCACGGTGTAAATCTTGACAAAATTGCAATTAATGTGGAAGGCTTATACACTATTTGAGCATATCATTAAAGTGCAAGGGACAAAAGATGAAGCTAGCTTTTGTTGATATATAATTGCAGAAAGTCTAGTGTGCACCCAGTGTACCACACTCGGTGCCACGTCACCATTTTAAAAGAAAAATAACATGTGATGACTAATATCCAATTTTATATAATTAGTGACTAATATGTATTTTTATATGATTAATGAGCATTTTCATTTAAAACTTTTATATGACTAATGTCTCCAAACTGCACTTCTGTTTTTTCCTCTTTACTTTTAATAAAAAAGAAGCGCCACCTAAAAGGTATAGTCATACACCGTGTAGCGTAGACTAGGAGTAATTTCATACGGTTATACAATAGGTGGCTACACCCTAAACAGCAACGTATAAATTTAGGAGAGTAATATAGAGATTTTTTATTTTGAGGGGATCGAGTAATATAGAGATTTTTTATTTTGAGGGGATCGAGTAATATAGAGATTAGGGAGTAGTGCTATAAGTAGCCATCTATTCAACATTTGTTTAAAGATTGGTTTAACTTTTTCGTTAGTGTCAATTACGGAGCACTTAGCAACTTATTGAGCTTGAAAGTTATTTGGATATGATAATTCTGAATGTTTCCATTTTTATTTAATAAAGATATTAGGCTCTTAAGTTGATAAGAGGGAATTGATTGTAATGAGATATGATTAATTAATTATTATTAATTAAATAATATTGTATTAATTTGATGTTTATTTGTGGATAAGAATGGGTGAAATATCACCATTGTGAAGCATCACCATTGGGTGAAACATCACCATTCTACAAACTCTATAAATAGAGGCCTTTTTACCATCATTTGGAAGATCTTATCTCTTTCTTCTCCCATTCTTCACTTGGTTCATAAAGAGAATTCGTCGAATGCTACCATTTGAATTCTAAGTTTAGAGCAATCCTAGGGGTGAATTAGCTTGAACTCATAACATACTATTTTATAATGAAGGCTAATATTTCCTTAAGGACAACGATTAATTCATGTCCCTAAATTCATTATAGTTATCCCCACAATATTTCTAACATGTCCTCACTCCCATGTCCCACCTCTCAAGCTAATCATGGCACTTATAGGCATTTGGCTCAATAACAATAATATTTTTTTATAGCATTGTTAGCTACAATCCTAAAAGTGTGACTACAAATTGAGGAATAAGAGTGGTGGTAGTATCCTATCAAAAAAAGAGCATTAGCAGACTTTTTTTTTTCGAGTGTAGAAAATCCAGCTGACAACGTATATATAAGATATGTAGCTATTGACACAAGAAGATAGTATAGAAAAAATTTTAACCTCGTAAAAATTATGCAAAATGAGTTTATATATGAGAAAATTTTGTGTAGACTTGTTTTATTTAAGAGACTAGTGAAATGGGTCATTAATTTTTATCCGAGAGGTAATTAATATCCAATCTCATATATGAAACGGGTTTACACAATTTTTTGTGTTTATTATACAAAGCTCAAAATCCTCTAATTGATGAAAATACATTACTCTATACGAATCATTATTTAATAACCACCAATTACTTATTCATTAGTTAACTATAGTCACAAAAATTTGTGTAAACCCGTTTCATATATGAGACTGGGTAATAATAACCCATTGGATAATCATTAATAACCCCTCGGATAAACTGTAATAACACATCGATCCCTCCGATGCATTTTATATGTCATCCTCCGTTTTTCACACATATTAAGGTGGTATCTAATATTACCAAATTACCCATATTTATTTTAAAAGTTAGTCCCAATGAGTAAGTTTTTCCATTAATATGCATTGAAATATATAAAGATAAGTTTGGAAATAAAATGTAAAATTTGCATCAAAAACGAGAATGACATATATTTTAGATCAAATTTTATTTGTCAGGATAACATAATGGATCGGGGGAAGTAATAAACAAGTTCACACAAATTTTTCATTATTATCGACTATAGTACGTATAAACCTTTTACATAAATTATTAGTTACCTGAGTATAAGGTACCTTGAGCATGTGATTACACAAAACAATGATAAGTACGGAACGCGGCAAAGTCAAAGTCAAGACAAATTTGTCAACGTCAACCACATCAATGGTCCAAATCGGCATACGTTGTGCCTCCATATTTGTGTATACAGTAAAATCCAAGGCTTGCATTTTTTATACTCCGTACTAATCTATAATGCTGTATCTATCTTTACTTTTAACGTCTCCTAGGCGCCTTACACTTGTATAAAAAGGTCCAAGGCTAACCGAGTAAGTGGCATCACAACCTGAAGACACACCCCTCTAGCCCTCTTAAGTCCTAAGTATTCGCATATCACACTTGCAACTTTGCAAGTCTCTCAAACATATTCTCCTGATCAGGTGTAGTGAGCTGCGGGGAGAAATGGTGGGTGAGAAACAATCAACGGTGATGGTGATGAAGATGAAGGCTGAGAGGGTGATAAGTAGTGGTAGTGTAAGTGGACGTAGAGGAAATCATAGCCGTTTGATCCCCAAGAGAGGAAAAGTAAAGGCAGGGATTGTCTTGGCCGTGGCTCACTCTTTGGTTGCTTTCTTCTCAGTACAGCACCGAACTCACACTGGATCATTTAGCTAGGAGTTCAAGTAAAAGCTGCTTGCTTGTGTGGCTATGTGTATGCTATGTGTGTGTTTTGTGTTGTAGGTTGTATCATGTTTAGTCAGAGAGAAAGAGAGGAGAGTTGTGGTTCAACTCATGTATCACTCCTTGTACAATTTTGAGACATGTAGAACAGTAGAAGTAACTTAATTTGAAGAAAGCAAAAGAGTTTTTCGATCTATTTTTAGTCTTGATGCTTCTTTGCCACTGTTACAATTCTTTTCACTAACTACCAGGCCAATCAAGAAAAATACTTGTAATTTTGAAGTGGGTAGCAATATAAATTGAGTACATTAGAGATAAACCGAAGTGTATAAATACAAACAAATTTCCTGGCTTAAGTTTGAAGTCTATGGTTTTTCTGGGGAACTAGATAAAATTCTGTAGTGGGAAGAGGTCAAACTAACAGCCTTACAGTGGCTTTTGCTGGTATGTGGATAAATCCATCACCTACATGAAACACAAGTCACAAATGAGCAAACCTCCTTTCTAACTTCCCACCCTTGAAGTATCCCTGCCAAATACAAGTGTGGTTGCCCAGTTTACAGCAACATAGAATCTGTTTCTCCAGCTGAGAGCTCTTGTCAGATAGGCTGACCGCCAAATCAGAAAACTGAAGAATCCAGCCATGGAGATGCCCTTCGTGTCCTGGTCATAAACAAAGGAAACAGAATATAAGAAACTACAATATGTAAATTTAGAATTGGTTTTGATCAGAATAAGAAGTCAAGTACCTTAGATTCACGAAGATCAACTAGTGCCTTGTAACCTCCTACAGAAGCCATGCTACCAAGGTGCTTGTAAACGAAAGGATCTCCTAGGGGAATGTCTTTTGCTGAGAAAGCCTTTCCGCCATTCTCTTTGGCGATGATGTTGAACAATTCTACCAGATATTTGCCTTGCCTTTCAGCCACCTACATCACAAGACAACAAAACTTGCTTGAATATGAATAAACACACAATGTATCTGATACATTTTCTAATCTTGTTATCATAAAGTAGTATGCAATCATGATCTACCCTCAGATGGACCTGCGATGATATGTATGTGCTTTAATTTATCTGCTTCTTTGATAAATGAAAGTTGCTCCACAGTACAAGGAGAATTAAAAGATGACAAGTAGTTGGCAAGAGCAATTAATCTGACCTGAGCTAGCGCTGGAAGCACTTTCTGCCCAGTTTGCTCCACAAATCCAGCACAATCACCAAGCGCAAAGACATCTTCCACAGATGGAACTCGAAGCCATTGATCAACTCCTATCCTGAACAACTCAGGATTTTCAGAATTTTAGCTAGCTAATGTTATGAACAAGTGAACAACCATAAATATTAAATTGAAATTAGTTCATTAGGAAGAGATGGGCAATGGCACCTTCCACTAGGACACTTGGGAAGATTCAGAGATTTCGCGAACTCAGAAGGACCAACACCAGTAGACCAAACCAATACTCCATAGGGGACTACACTGCCATCACTCAGAATGATATGTTCTTTCGTGACTTCTTTTACTACACCACGCATAAGACACACACCCGACTGTGAAGAAAGTTCAGATGTTAATACAAGCGAAATCCTAAAAATGACATCACAAATAGTTTGAGAGGAGGATATGAATAACCTTTTCCAAGTGTTGTGCTGCATAGTTCCTCAGCCCCACATCAAATGATGAAAGAATCTCATTGGCCTGTTCAATATCATTGATATATCATACTGCATCGCTTTTCCAATATGGCCATGGAAATTAGCATAGAGCGATTGTTAAGCATATATACCTCAATAAGAGTGACCTTAATGTGGTCTTTAACATGAGCATATCTTCTAGAAACATCTCCTTCTATGAAATCACTCAATTCACCACTAAATTCCACCCCAGTAGGACCTCCCCCAATTACAACACAATGTAACAAGCGCCTCCGTTCCTCTTCTGATATGCCTGTGATCATTAAAAGGAAACTCATTTGTGAAGCCTGATTATAGGTAGTTCAATTGCTTCATCCCGAATTATCGTCTACATCATTAGTTCAAACTTGAAAAGGTACTCATGACAACTAATTTTGGAAGAAAAAAGAAAAGAAGAAGCCTTCCTGGAAGTTACCTGGACTCTCAGATAGCATAAGATTTGAAAGAAGTTTCTTCCTTATCTCCTGAGCATGGTTCACTTCACGGAGAAAGGTCGCATGCTCCTTCACCCCTTTGATGTTAAATGTCAAGGGATCAGCTCCTACAGCTATTACAAGCTTGTCATATGCGACCTTAAATCTGTGTTTATCATTTGATTGCCCAAGTTTCTCAACAGTTTCACAAAACACCTGCATTTCCAGAGGGCGCAAGTTATGTTCTGTTGTTCTACTTCATGTGTAGGCAAAAGCAAATATACACTGAAAACAAGCTGCATCATTCGAACATTCTACTCCAATGTTAGAAGAACGAAACTTTCGACTTTCTTATCCACTTCAACTATCCATATCAAGTATGGATGTTAGCTCTAGGTCAAACATAAAGTTTCTGGAAGTTTAGTTCCACTCTTTTATACTGCCCTGTGTCATTTGAAGCCCTAACAATGCTTTACCAATTGGCACATATGATAGCACAGGTTTAGCTATACTATATTGTAAGACTGTGATAATTGACAGACATGTAAATCAGAATATCAGATTACAGAATCCACTCAGAAGTAGCAAAAAGAAAAGGAAAGGAGCTTACCGAGGCAAAATTCAAAAACAACTCACTACTCAGATAGATCAGCTATCGAAAATTCTTAAAATGAAAAACAAAGAAAACAGGAAAAAAAAGAATGTATTATACTTACTTCGTGGTTATTCATGTCAATCCTTGTGCAAGAAGCCAAATAAAAATAGCAATTCGGGTCCTGTGCAAGAGCAGACTGAATCCTACCCACCGGTTCAGCCACAGATCGAAACTCCAGTGTACCAACACAAGTTGATGCAAGCAAAGGGGTGAAGACCATGTGATTCCGAGGTGATACACATACAATGTCATACAGTTTGGTGTCAATTCCTTTCATAAAGCGACATGCAGCCCAACCAGTACCAAGGACTACAACTCTCGGCTTCTCCCCTGGCTTCGTAGCTTCTAGCCCTGGGTACCTCACATTCTCGATCTCTGAACAATAGTTCTCCATAGACTTCTCAGTTGAAGGGATTAGCGAAGGGACAGTTGCTCTGTATCCCCTGCTTTGGAAGGCTGAAACATCCATCTTACTAATGCTTGAAATTTGTGAAGTATAGTGATTGGTTGCTGTCTTTTGAAGGGCAGGCGTTGGGCCTTGGGACAAGGTTGCTCTGTTGTTTATCGCCTCTTTTTCTGCTGAATAGTTACCCAAGGCACCTTCTGACCTCCTAAGTCCTGTTCTTGCAACTCTAGCAAACGCCATTTGAACGGATGAGTCTTGAATGCAATGTGCCAAGGTCTGATTACCGGTTTCTATAGAACTGGACTTGTACGAGTTTCAACCAGACCTTATCTTCAACTGTAAGGAGTAGCAACAGTTTCAGGTACAATACATAGCCCACTTTGCAAACCTCTAATAATGCAGAAACATAATAACTTTAGAAAGAGTAGAACAGCTGTGTGGATGTCCCAAGAAATGAATTTCGTGAAGCTCATAATCTGGCTATCAAAGCTACAAAACTGGAGCTCCCTCCTTTCAGTTCTAAGTGCTGTTTTGGGTATAAACCAAGCTCTTGTATCCTTTGCCGAAAAGGAAATAAAAGAACAGATGAACGAAACCACCTAAACACTACATTATGATGAACAATTAGTGACACTAAGGCCTTTATTTCCAGCAACTTCACCAACCATGGTAGTGAACTAGTGATTTTGCAAGCATATGGATCCTATCATGCAATGCTTAACTATGCGCAGTTTCAAATCTGTCGAAACCTATCGAAACATGTTTTTTTCTTTTTGGCAATAAGCTCTGACTATGCTCTGGCTCTCAGGCATTCCAGTATGTGGTTCGGACCCAACTGGGCATTCATAAGATGCAAATAATACAACTACATCTCGAAGACCATTGAGACAAATTCTTCTAGTTACTAATCATGATCACAAAGGAGGCTCATGGAAACCAAAGCCTCCTAATCAAATTTGCTACACTAGATCAATGCATCCAATGCAGAAAGGCCGAGAATTTTCGTAATGTATACAAGGGAACAGTGGAACACCTAGCTACTACATCATAGATCATTTGAAAGACCAGATAATTTAGAATGATCAAGGCATCGAAATCACATAAAACATGGGAAACGCACAAATAACAAATTTCGGTCGAGCAATGTGTGCCAATTTCTGAAACTAAAGGTATGAACCTGTATGGACCCGGAAGCTACAACTTACTAGGGAAAATTAACTACTATAATACGAAATATTGAATAACTGGGTAAAATAGCCAATCTCAAATCACAATTTTGTCCTAGAGAAAACATAGTAACATACAGTACAATGTTAGCTGGTGTAACATGGGTGGGTCATGGGCATAATGCCTATATGGGTTCAAATAATTATGATCAATCTAAGGGTTTTTTTTATTGCCCGCCCGGTTCATCGAATCGAAAACATCCGGATCCGACTATGTTCAAATAATGAATTTTCTGGTAACACTATGTTCAATGATCTGGTCGTTGTTTATCATTCCAACCAACCCAACATTGGTGATCAATATAAGGGATTTAATTAGTTACCCCGATCATTGAACATAGTGTTACGAGAAATATCTCAGCTAGTGAAATAGGGCATGTCTTCTAACCTAAGTGTTGGCGACTTAATTCACACCGGTCTCAATTTAAAGAAAAAAAAAGGCCTACCCAACTACAAAATGTCAAAATACATGCAACAATGAAAAATTGCGCTAAAAAACAATGAAGCACTAGAAACTGAGAAGAACCCAGATACGAAAATAAGGGTTGAGTAACGTACGTACATTGGCAGTGGGAGATGAAAGGCAAAGCAGGTTAACCTTGGCGGCTAGGCGATTATGATGAATGGAAGAAATATGAAAAATAGTTCCAGGAAATGTGGACGTGTATGTATGTAATTGTGGAAAGACAATCAAAGTGTAACAAACTTCAATATATTCAGTTTACAAAATATAAATGTTACAGTGTAACTGTGTGAGTGTACTACTCATTTATGGTATAGGAAATATATTTTTGCACAAAATTTGGAGGGCATTTTTAAAGAAAGAAATTCGGGGCTTGCTGCACAAGAAAGGTCCTTTTTTTTCCCTTTTTTTTTTTGCGAACTTCGAGGGTTCTATGGTCAACTAACTGGTCAAGTCAACGAAATGTCGAATGGAGATCGATCTTTATGGGATCAATTATGTTCAAAGAACAGAGGTAATTTACAAGTTGGGACGCCAAGCTCTAAGCCCTAAATCAAAAGTACAATTGTCTTCTGATTATATTTTGCAATTTAGAAAACTTTTTTATTTTTTATAAATATTGAATCACTCTGCTTTGTGAAGTTATTTGATATTTTTAACTTCTGTAAGAGTAATTTTTTTTTGTTTATAGAATGTGATTTCAATTGATAGGTGTAGCTAGACCAAACAATTTGGTCAGATTCGGTTCGGGTCGGATTGAGGTCGGGTTGATAATAACAACTTTGTAGTTGATTTTGGGTCGAATTTTACTTGGGTCGGCCCAAATTGGGTCCATACAAATCGGGTTGAGTCGGTTTGGCCGGGGTTGTTAATAGTCGGGTTCGAGTCGAAATTCTGTTTGGGCCAAACCAGATCGGATTAATCCGGATCGGTTTGTGTTCGGTTCGTCGGGTTTTTTCGGATTCGGATATCGATATCAAGCGAGTCTGCATCGACCGGATCGAATGTGGATCGAGTTTTTCGTTTCGGTAAGATATCCAAAAGATGGTTTTAGAATCATACCCATAAATATTAATAATATCTAAACAATTCATATAAATGATTTGTAAACCAATGCAATAACATATTATGGCCCAATAGAAACACACTAACCCGTAAACCAATAACTTATTTCTGAAAATATTCAGGCGTAAATCACTACTGGAAGTTCGTTATATAATATGAACGTAAGTTTGTTTTCGTGCATTCGAAGTTTTCTATTATTAAAGTATTTCTTACAGTTATTATGATATGAACTCGTAAGTGTCTCTTTGTGAATTTAAGCTCTGACTTGATTCAGTGATTTGGGCTTCATCTCCATTTTTTAATTTGATGATTAAATGAAGATAGACTATGTAAATAAAGTAGTGTTCCAATGTAGCATGGACTTCGTAAAGTTGTATTTTGATTCAAAATCGGATGGACTTTGTAAAGTAGTGTTTTAATTTAATGTAATTTGAATGGACTTCGTAGAGTATTGTTTTGATATAATTAAACGGACTTCGTAAATAAAGCCATGTTTGATGTAATCGGATCATATCAGGTTTGGATGAATTTGAGTCGGATTTGTTCGGGTTGGGTCATATATATTCGGGTTTGGGTCGGTTTTGGTTTTCATTCGGATCAGATCGGATCGCGTTTGGGTTCAGGTTGATTTCGGTTTTCAATCAGTTCGGTTCGCTTTTGGTTCACTAAATTCGGGTTGATTTCGGGTTTTGGTTAATATTTGGGACGGGTTAAATCGGGTAGGTCAAAATCGGATATGGGTCACAATCGAGTCGATCTTAACTAGGTCGGTTTAGTTTGGTTCGGTTCAATTCGAGTTTCAGTTTAAATTTGGATCTACACAATCAGATCTAATCTGGTTCAGGATCTGGTTTTTCAGGTCGAGTTATCGGTTCTCGGCCAGTTTTGCTAGTCTATGTGTAGCCGCTATCGAGTATAGACAAATTTGTGCTCTATAGTCCAGTGCTAGGATGTAAGTATAGGGATGACAATAGGGTGGGGATAGGATGGAGCCGAGGCAGTGAACCCTCCTCCACCTCCGCCCCACCAAAACAATTTCTTTCTTTATCATATCCATGTCCCTCTACCAGCGATGAGTCCACTTCCTATTATCTATCATCCCACGCAAGCCCCACCGAGTCCACTTATATATATGTGACAACATTATTTATAGAATTATTTTCTTAACTAAAACTCACAGTAAAATTCATCCCTCTCATTTCCCCCCCTCCCCCGCCCTCATTCTCCCTCTTCCCAAACACGCTATAAAAAAATATTGTTATTTAATTACTCTCTCTCATAGAAATCACAATATTTTCTTAGAATTAGTTCTGCAAACATTAAACACTTTCATTCACAAGTAGAGCAATTTCTCTATATAATAGCTCCTTGAGTTACAATACTTAATAATAACCCCAAACTCGCCCTTCATCAGTATGATAAAACGTCCTTGTTGATCAGGTGATTAGTTTGCTATATTCAACCCTTATTTAGTTGTTTTTTTTTATCGGTAACCCTATTTAGTTAACACTTTTAATATCTGAATTATTTTCTTAATATATGCTTGAAGTACAATCGTTCAACATAGGGCCTTGACTACTAGTGTAATTGTAAAGATAATCTGAGTTTGGGGTTGATGTCAAGTGCTGTAGTTGTAGCAGATGTTGTAGCAGTGAGGTGCTGCAGCTGTGGGTGAAATTGATTTTACCTACAGTTGGGTATTAAGCGAGGTGAAAAAAGTGCTTTCAGAATTTATTTTTGACAAGTGCTTTCACTCACAACACTTTTAGAAAAATTACCAAACAATCTAAAATTGCAAAAGTGCAGCCGAATGCACTTTAAAAGCACTTTAACCTCAATCACAAACGCAACCAATGTGATAGAACTAACTCATGGTTGGTGGTGGTGTGAGTAGCTATCTTATTTTTCAAGCAAGGTTTTGAATTCTGAATTTTATGGATGAACACATTTCTTACTGAAGCACTATCGTAATAGGTTTCGGCATACTTATTGGTTAAAAGAATAATTAATGTGGTAGAAGCCCATGCCATGAGTCCATGAATAGACCAAAACAACAAAGAACTTTCCCATCGCTTTAGTTAAAGTTGGTTGGTAAGCCCCCGCTCATGGCTGTTCAGCCAAGAAAGTGCGGAGAAAAAGTGAATCGACCACCATGAATATAATGGCAATTACGTGATTGGGTGACTGATGTGTTTCGTGTCAAACAGGTATGAAAATGACGAAAGCACCTGCGTTATCGATCGTGTCCATAATTACGTGACCTTTGAATTGAAAATAGAGAAAAATGAAAATGTTTGATAAATCACATAAAAATTGAACTTCAATTTGCCAAGCTAAGTAGTTTGAGTTGTTGCAAATATGACATGAACAAATATGGGTGCAACCCTGCAAGAAATGATTTCAAAGTTATATGGAAAATGTTACATTGCATCAAGACCTCATACGCGTGCACGCATTAATCTTTCTTTGTATCACCATGTTTGAGGACCGAGGTATATTCTTAATTTTGTACCTTAGCAGATACATAATTTCACATTTTTTTCAACAAGATGTACTTTTTTTTTGGGGTATATTTGAACAAGACAGTTCAGAACTGTAGTATTTAATTAGTAGTGTGGCACATGACTACAACACAATTTGACAATGCCAATTATCCTAGAAAGCGGTTTAAGTACGTACAAAGTGCAAATTGACCAAGTTAATAACAATGATGGTCAGATTTTCTACATCTTTCTGGTTAAAACAATCGAACTAGAATCGGAGAGACTATGCTTCTGAGCTGTGGGAAGTTGCTGGTGAAAGCAAACCGGTTATCCAAGTACTAGCAAATAGCAGAAGAATGCTCTTAACCATTAGTTTACCAGTCATAGGGTAGCTAGACATTGTTTCTATGTTGCTGCAGCCATTGCTTCATGGCCATGGTTGAAGACCTTGTTTAAGATCATGGCTAACCTAATTCCACCTTGGGCAATGCGTTTCATCACAAAAGGCAGTCTTGTGTTAAAGTACTCATCTGCAAACAAACAAGACACAATCACCAATCATATATCTAACAGTCTCACTCTTGTTCTTTGATGATGATTTAGGGCTTGAAGGCTGCTTACCTGCAAGAGTTATTCCAGGCTCGACATCTTTGTAACCCCACTTACATGCTATATTAATGCTTTCAGTGGCATACCTGAGGAAGTGGAAAACACTAACTGTTACAAATCCTAAGCCCTACTAGCATCTTTTAAAAAAATCAATTCCAAGGAAGTCCTACGTACTTGGTTAGACAAGTATGAAGGTTACTGCAATCCGCCCAAGACGAAGCATCGTCTGACCATATACCCTGTTGAAAGTGTGTATTCTCAGTACATGATTAAGAAAACTGTAAAGTTGAACATGATGCACAACCTGATGATTGGCAGATCAAGCTTACATGGGTGAAATTTCCTTCAATGTCTTTTTGAAGGAGTTCCATGTCATTGTCATAGTAATCCTTCATGGCTGTCAGGATTATTTCTCTGTCCCATACCTTAGGATTATAGCATCAAAAACCATAGATAAGAAACTTTAACACTAAAACTAACAGCAGATGAAACAGCTTCAAGCAGAGATCACAGTTAGCTACTAGAAGAAATAAGGTACGATGGTAGTTATTCAGGACTACATACATGGTGAAGGTTAGACTTGTGCCTAAACCAACGTAGCTCAATTGTGTTTCCTCCCATATCACTTGTATGCGAGCAATGCATTGGCTGCAAGAATGATCATTCAAATACCTTGATTATCCATCATAGTTTTTTGAGTTAGTGCAAATAGAAGTATCAAATCAACAAGGATTGAGCATCAAACTAAAAATTTAAGAGTTTCAAACCTGATGGAGATCTCCCATGAAGTGAGACAAAAATAGCAAAGCTTCAGTCAGGTTATCTGCATTTTCAAATCGAAATATGGAGATGATTATTGGACCTTACAGCGACGATCTCCCATGAAGTGAGACAACCTCATACGAGTATATAATTTCAACCAGTCAAGTGGATCTTACAGCGACGATCAGAAGTTCCATCACGGTAATGCTGAAGTTGAGAAGTGAAATTCTGAATGGCGCCAGCGACGCACATATCCTTAACTCCATGCGGGTCATGGCAATCCCCTAAATGAATCATCCACATTACCAAACAAAAGTTAATAGCTTATTTGGGTGGTGTGTTAGGCACAATAATGGGGTTACTTACTGTTATAATTGAAAGAGCAAGAATCGTCAGGGGTGTCAATGAAATGAAGAGGACTTGTCCAGCGGTATTTGTACCAGTGCCTCACTTGGTCTGGCCATACACATAATGCTGATAAGTCTCCATCTACGTTTTCTGGTAATAGATTTTTGACAGCATGAAGAGCCTCTGGCTCCAACAGTTTCTAATGTAACACACAAACTCATCAGTGGAAAAAACTTTGCGCAAGAAGTTTGCAGACTTAATCTCATCATCAACTAAGCATGAAGTGCCTTCTATGGGTATATGAAATCTGAATCTGAACTTGCGAAGAATTGATGTCGTCGCTTTGTGTTTCATTAAATCATTACTTGCTCAGCTGTGAATTTTTTTCTTTTCTTTTGCCACTTTGGTCTCCAAGAATGGGAGCAGTAATTTCATTTGATATGTTGACTTATATTTCACTCTGAAGTCCATGACAAAAGATAGCTTAAGGGAGTGGTTAACAAGTCTTGCAAGCAAACACAGTACTCAGCTCTGATAAGCAACATTGACTACTTCCTAACTTTGGTCACTGCCCATAACTTTCTCAAAAGCTATACTCTATCAATGAAGTATAATTTACCTGAATAAGCTGTTGGTGTAAAGGTACTAGGATAGCCCACAAAAAAAGAAAAACACGAGGGGAACAGGTTTGAGAGTTGCAGAAGTGCAGAACAGAGAAGAACTAACTTGTCAACAGAACAATCACAAAGAATCCTACAAGTGCTGTCCTCTAGATTAAGCAGATAAATTCTTTTAGTAAACTTTTTTGTTCCAACTTTCATAATATAGCAGTGTGCTGTGTGCAATGGTTCATTCCCACATGGAAATTTGAGATTAGGTACATATAGCATTGGACACTTAGCTTTAGACCAACAACATGCAGCATCTTTAGAAATGGAAAAATTCATTCAACATGTTTCTTTACTGTAGTCATTGCTGAAGTTTAGGCAAGATGGATGACAGGGGTTTCCAACGTTCTACACACGGATCATAGCCTATATCCAAGGTCTGAATTAAGAACATATATTGACAGTGTTTACCGGTTTACGAGCAGTTAACATAGTAAAAGTTGCACAAAAAGACTACGGCTAAAGATCAGGACCTCACCTGTGCAATTCTGCAGGTGGTAATATGACCCTCTTTGCTCCATGCTTGAACTCCAGCAATCAAAACTGAGCAATACAGGAGACCAGAAAGATACCAAAGTGAACGCGACATATTGAGGCTTCCAATCTTACCAACTCTCAAAACAAAAACAACAGTACTGATATAACTGATCAAATATGAAGCTTAAGCTGCTAACAAAACAAAGTTGAGGATAAAAGAATGATCCATCATCGACAGGCAGTTTCCTTGATATATATAAGCTTCCATACTGCGGTTTCCATTGAGTGCAAGTCAGAACTACTACTAACAGATTTGAGTAATCATTAAGTTGGCAGTTGTTACAAGCAATTTCAGGCATATTCTAATTTGTACAAGCATCTTTTTCCTTGTTTATGAAAAGGAGTATTAAATTACGACACAAGTCTGAACCAAATCTTTGCTTGGTGTTACAAAATGAACCATAAAACCGCTTTCATATAGTGAGGGAACAGATGGACATTTAAACTAATAACCTTAAAATGACATACCAACTGAAGGTGACTCGTCAGAACTCAAAGATAAGGATTAGCTTAGACCATGCTCATAATCCCCTCCAATGAATTCGTGGTTGGTAATCCATTATTATATATATGTACCAATCATTGTTTTGGGTAGTTGATGTTTGAGTAAGATGAAGCAGTTTCTACTTATTATGAAGTTGATTGTATTTCACATAAGCATAAATCTACTTCCGGCTAAACTTTCTAAGTGAAATTCAGATCAACGTGCTTCAAGAAAATCTACAAGTTGACAACCAAAGAAGCTAGATAGACAAAATAAACTTTCACGCCACTTTGATGCATTGTTAACCATCATACATCGTTGCCTTGCCGACAATACATGTCTTCTCACTATGCATTCAAAGAAGACACAACAATAGAAAATTCAAGTCATTCATCCTGCTGCAGTGGCGGAGCTAGCATGTTGTCGATGGGGTCAGGTGCCCCCAACGGCTTTGCAACCCGCGCCTGAAGGGTTGATTTAACTTGAAAATTTCTCCAACAGTTGCATCATCATACGAGTATAAGTTTTGCATCCGCTATATACAGTAACTTATCAGCATCCCTTTTTATTTATTTGTTTCAGTGGACACAACATCAACCATTGTCGGGCAAATTTGAAGTTTCAGAAACAAGAATACAGATATATAGGGTTGAAGAGAGTAATAGTAGCTGTAAATCTGTTATGTTTCAAGAGACTATCAGGCATTTTATAACTCGTGGGAAGGGGATTATATCCCGCAACCTATGATCGGTAAGGCGTCAATTATAACCACTAGGGTAACATCTCCTTGGCATAATAATCAAATAACATTTAAAATGGATATAGCTGAACTATTGTATACAATAATGCATGCCTATCCTTTTTGTATTCTATGCCTATAATTTGTAGACCTCTGACAAGGACAAGAAGAATGCATTATATACATAAAATCAGTTTTTTCTTGTCCTACTCATCCTGAAATCTGCCACCATCAATTAACCTGAAATGTTCATATTACAGGATCAAGACCCCTTTTTATGTCATTAGCCAATGACCGTTCCAGTTAAGCGACTAACCTACTTCCCATGTCTTCAAGCATCATAGATCAGTTGACAAGAATCAAAAATGCGATTGAGGGTGGCAGCTAAGCGAATCCCGCCCTGAGCCAGCCTTTTCTCTACAATCGGTAGCCTAGAGAGGAAGTATTCATCTGCAATGCATAGTGAAGTGAACACAGACCTTATTAGACAAAAAAACGAAGCTCTGTGGTGTGGCAAAGTTATCGCAAATGCTCAACTTCACTAATTGAAGCCAACAAAAATAAAGTATCCAGTCAAATAACACAACATGCTCACATGCAAAATAAGAAGTAAGGAATGAGTAGAATGGACGAGTGGGTTGTCTCGACTCATGACTTAAGGTAGAATAAAAGAATTTTCAAAGCATCCTTCCGTCTTGGTAGCACCACTAGCTGCGGATCCGGCTTGTACCAAAAAAGTTACAACAACAAACACAATGTGACATCTACAACTCGCACCGCCACTTAAGTGTGTTCTGATCCGGCATGTACTATCCGCAGTAACCACTATAAAGTCTGTTTATTCCCTACAATCTGACTTAACTAGCCTAGCTGAGATTGGGATGAGCTGAAAAAGTGCTTGAATGAGTCAATATTAATCCTAACTTAAACTTTTGAATGTTCGACATAGGTTAGAAATCGTATGTTAGCAAAATATTTAATTACAAAGAAACAAAATGAGGAGAAAGAATTTATTCAAAACTTGAAACTCTTCGGAGCCACTATTTCAATAAAAACTTTTTGACCTCACAATATCTAGTCCAGATAATCCGATTTTCAGAATTATAGCCATCAAGATTGTTAATGTTACTGTAATTTATGAGTTCATTTAAACATATACCTTCTAAGACACTTCCTGGAGTGGCATTCCGGTATGCATATTTGCATGCCAGGCTCACACTTTCAGATGCATACCTGCAGAACCAAAACAGACTAAACATCATTCAACTGAAAGTAAAAACTGTTATCATACTCTAGAATATTGCTTATGTCTACAGTTTCTATGCTTTGTCTTAGGCGACTAATGGATTTCACTTTGAGCAAATGGCCATCTTAAAGCAGTTCGACTAAGTACTCTCCTCTGTTGATTGTCTGATTTTCAGGTTCTGTGGTATGCAATGTCATAGATACAACCTTTTTATCATTAATGTCATTTCTTTAATTTTTTTTTTGTCTATTTTATATTTGTCCTCCCTGTTTTTTCCAGTAAGTTTGTACCTACAGAGATAAATGAGTTCAGGCAATTCAATGACAGAAAAACGTTGAACAGACAGACAATAGAATCAAAGAAGTGTCAAAAGGATGCAGAGTGACAAACTTACGGATCAGGACAAACTGTTCGGTTGGATTCACAGATTTCCCATGATGGCATATAATTAGACCAGTTTTCCTGATCAGAGTTTAAAGGAATGAACAGGAAAGTTAGAACATCTAAACATACCAGGAACACAAAGAAGGTAAAAAGCAATACACACTAAGTTCTGATTTTGCAAGCATTAGAAATGAAATAAGACCAGCATAATTATGTTTCTACACTTTGTCCAAGACCATTCTAGTCACTTAGAAGCACAATGCTCCTTTTGGTAACAACTAATTGATTTTGCCAGAACTTTTGATGAAATGAAGAGGTAACAGCTCTTGGACTGATAAGAAGTTAATGGATCTCTGGCCTGCCCAGAGGATTTTGTTATAACCTTATGCTCGAAAGTCAAAGTATCACTGGACAGTTTTTTCTAAAGCTGTTCTAGCTGCTGAAGCACAGACATCTCAGTAGTAGTTTATAAACAACCATAGCAGAAACCAAGAGATCCACAACGCAGTATCTTTCAGGGGGGCCAAAATGATGCAGAAGTTCCATAGTTGATTGGGCATTGCAGTGAATGGAACAAAATCAGCTCATGATATAATGCAGAATATAAGAAGACAACAGCATAGCCTTTACTCCTAATTCCAATAAACAATTTGGTTCATGCCACAGAAACTGTGACCCGATTTAGGGGCTAGCTATCACTAGCCTATTACACAACTCTCAAATATGCGGGCTCAAGACCAGGTATTAAAAAGAAAAGTTTACAACTATCAGAGGTTCAGTTGAATCTATGAAGATGACATTAAAAAAAATCATGAAGAATAATACCATCTCAGAACACGAGGCATAACTTGAAACATTATAAATCCCACCACTTGTATGATCCCAACATCAGAAGAATTCAAATCATACTATTTGAAGGATTTAAAAATTCTTTACAGGAGTTCCGAGAAATATAAAGCTTCTTCATTCGGTACAATGTAATACCATCCGTGCACCAGCAGAAGCATCACTTCCTGGTTATCCTAGAAAGTTTTAACCACCCAGAACAGGAAGATATTCTCATAGACTGATGCTCTGCCTCATGAAGTGCAATTCATCACATAATTTGCCTCAAAGATAGGAAGTTCATTGAAAGCTTGAATATCTAGAATTGTAAAAGCAAAATCATAGCACCAAAAGTGAAGGTTGCAAGCTGGCAAGTGATTTTGCCAAGGAAGCTAATGGATGGGGCCAAGGATTTTAATTGATGTGACCAAAATACCCATTACCGTTTTGGAAACTAACAATAACATTTCGATTTCTTAAAAATTTCCTAAATATTTAGCTAATCGTAAGGAAATATTTAGGAAATTTCCTTACGATCATTTAACTACTTCCCCATAAACATAGTTAACTACTCCTTTCCCGTAAAAATCTCACCGGCTTCTCTCCCACCTCTTATTCATTGTTTTAACAGATAAAAGACAACCTCGTGTCCCGTCGACCCGTAGTATAATCTTCCCAGTGAGTCCATCGACGGCACTGCCAAAATCCGGAAAAAATGCTTGTGAATGGCCAAAAGCTGAAGCCACGGACACAGTAAGCATGCCACATGACATCAGACCATCATTTCATTTTCGTGTCGCCAAATTATACTGGACATGGTCATCACCGTATTTTCCATGAAACATAGTCCGGCTCTGGGCAATTGGGCATGTTGTGAGAGTTTCGATGTTATTTTCTTAACAACGATATCTTGTTGGTAATATTCATGAAGTTCAAGGCAGATAAACAATTGGTTGATGAAGTTGACGGCTGATGTTGGGCGGTGATGGTGGTGCAGGGCGATTGTATATGAATATTGACCATAGAATTTTGTCAAAGGCGAATTCATGGATGCCATTGCCAACTAGTCGACGCTTTGGCTAAACATAGTTCTTCCCGTGAAATTCTTTTTTCTAATATGTGGGACCCACTTTAATTACAGAAGTGTATGCTTAAGTTGCAAAAAAAATCAATGTTCCACGGAGTATGGAAGTTTCTAAAACTGTAATGGGTATTTTGGTCACATCAATTAAAAATCCTTGGCCCCATCCATTAGCTTCCTTGGCAAAATCACTTGCCTTGCAAGCTACCCGTCCAAAAGACAAGACTTTCTACGATTAAAATACGAAAGTGAAATAGATACACACCGTAATATTTTTCTGAATAGATTCTATCATGACACTGAGATTTGAGCCATAGAACCTATCCAAAGCTGTATCAATAATTGCTGTATCCCATACCTGTGAGGAAACACATGAAATTTCAAAATTTAGGGTCACAACTTCTTTTAGGCTTCTCAGATTCTAGATTTATCCACTGCAAATTTATTGATCCAGGTGTTAGTGTTTCAAGAATTGATGTAGCTTCAACCACTTCATCACTTTATGTAACAAATTTTATAGAAAGCTCCTAAACGAAAGAGACAAAGAGAATGTTTCAGAAAGAAAACAGATGGTTGTGTCTGTCTGAGTGTGTTCATCTCTGTGTTGTTTGTGTCTGATGGTGTCCATTTCTGTGTTTGTGTGCGTGTGAGATTGTGTGTGTGTGTGTGAGAGAGAGAGAGATAGTGTGTGTGTGTGTGTGCGCGCGTGTATGAGTGAGTGTGTGTGTGTGTGTGTGTGTGTGTGAGAGAGAGAGAGAGAGAGAGAGAGAGAGAGAGAGAGAGAGAGAGAGAGAGAGAGAGAGAGAGAGAGAGAGAGAGAG
>ONZK01002902.1:18298-35230 GCA_900322385.1 Pharnaceum exiguum
CCTGAGACAGAGAGAATGGGAGGTAAGCACAGCCAGAAACGGTTGCATGTCCTTAAGAATGGCCTGCAAGGCTGCAATTGTATATTACTACATCATTACGTAATCAGGATTTTCGTTCTAGTAGATATATACAGCAAATCTCGGCCTAATTGAGGCTCAATGACCAAAGAAGAGGAAGAAGAAAGAATTCCATCAAATCCATATAGTGGGATATAGTTTGTGTCTGTGGCCTTCTACAAGAACAGATATCTCCTCACCTTCTATAAGAGAACAATGCAGCAGTCGCACCCTGGAGAGATGGATTCCATTCGATAATAGCCTTGACCTAAAGATAATCAATTGCCGAAGCATAAATTCTCAGCACAAAGAAGTTAAGGTACCTTTAAGCTTTTAAACCAATCCGTGTTCCATATAAGTCTAACAGACTACAAAGAAAACCATATAGCACTAAAGCTTTGGCAAGATAAGAACATAAGTAGACCTCCGTAGCTCAATTGATAAGAACATAGGATGGCCTGAAGTAACTCAACTGATAATGATGGCACAGATTCAACTCATAGTAAAGAAGCAATACAATAAATGCTTGTGACCCAGGGGCTCCACCAAGAAAAATAGACGAGGGATAATTGAATGTAAATGAGAAAATATAACTAACCTATGTTAGCACCAGCTTTCCTCTCCAAGTCAAGTTCAAAAGCTCTTTGATGAAATTCATCTTCAGAAACCAATGCCTCATCTTCACAAAGAATCCTTTTAAGTTCTCATTCAAAACACACTGGAGGACAGAGAGAGTGAATCAAGAGGAAATTAAGCTTACATTACATTCCGCAAGCTAGCGTTTCTCTCCAACAGCTAATAATTGTATATAACAGCTCCCCGAAGACAACTGATAATTGTGTTCCTGAATGCAATAGGGCTCTACCACCACCTGTAGGATTCAGTAGTTAGAAATGGTTACAAAAAATAAAATTAGGAATGTCAAGGGTTGTATAATTATATGCAGACAGCAGTACAATACACGATTGATATAAAAATCTCCATTACAATTTACAGGTTCGTACATGATCACAAGAACAGATCAGTGGAGCTTGGAGACTGGAGGTCATATATTTGAACATTAAAATGAATAATTGAGCCAATAAAACAAGGGAAATCAAAAATAACATGTTGGAACTCAGAACTTTATCTTGTTCCTGTTATAGATACTTCACAAGCATAGATTGCCATAAAACAAGATTGTTTACCTTGTCGCAATTAACAATGAAACATGAAATTAATTTTAACCAAGGCAATGAAGAAGTCAGGCTCAGCAAGTCAAAAATCACAGAGATTAGAGGAACGAAATCATGGAAAGTTGGTAGAGGAAGCAGAAGAAATTGAGATTTCATGTACCTACCATGTACATGAAATCTCAATTTCAATTGCGGAGACATGATAATCATACAATATCAAATTATCTGGTGCGCAAAGTTTACCTGATATCTTTCTGAGGGATGTGTTGAATGAGAGGCCAATATTCCCCAGTTGACTCCTTGCATTTCTCTATCAATTCTCTATTACCAGTGATAGTAAGGAATTGTAAAGCTGTGAGGTTGACCATGGATTTGGGGAGGGTGGTCAAATGCCAGAACTCCTTATGCTCAGCCTTCGAAGATGAGATAAATTGCCAATCCATTCTGGTAGAGCAGTCAGACGAAGGACTTCAAATATATGCAGCTCCTGAAGAGTTGTGAGAAACTGGATACCGGAAGGAAATGGCTTTTTGTTGAAGTAACATCCTAAAGTGAGAGAACGAAGGCTCTTGCAGTTGTTGGAGAGCAATTGCCAATATTCCTCCTCCCATGAGTCTAATGCTTTACAACCTCGAATATCAAGTTCTGTGAGAGAGGTTAGGAATTCCAGACCTCCCAAATGGCACAAGTCTGGGCAATTGAGAATCTCCAGTTTCTTGATGAAATTAGTCACACCCCTCTCAACAAATGAAAGAGATGCCAGATTAGTGAAAGTGTCACATTTAAAGGTTTCACGACATGGAAGTAATTCACAATATTCTAATGGAACCGAACAATCAGTTAGTGACAACGAAAGTTCCGCCTTTACTAATAGGTTTAAGAAATGCACCCCCAAGCTCAGATGAACCTTGTTTAATGAGACTCGTCGAAGAGGAACATCGGGGAGATGAGGAGGCATGGCAGTCAGAGTCAGGCAAGATGAGGAGGCATGGCAGTCAGAGTCAGGCAAGGACACCTCTTGATCTCAACAGAAGAGACATGGCGGAAAGATGGCAAATTAACTGCTTGTTCGACGTGATTCCTTGTTGTCGCAGGGCTTCGTCTTGGGCTTGAGAACCTGAAACATCCCTTTAGCTTAGGCAAAGACCTCATCCCAAGTTTCTCCAAGGCAGGAAAAAACAATAATGGTGAAGTTGATGAATTCCCAATAATTTCACCATCACCCTCTTCCATGTATTCCAGATCATCAAGATATTGAAGATCAAGAACTTTGAGATGAGGTAGTTTGCTAAATGGTGGTAGAATTTTGCAGCCTTTACAAGTATCAAGCTCTATTTCTTTTATATTGTTGAACAAAGGAGGAATACTCATACTCCCTTCCCTAAACCATCCTGGAAATCTCTCTGCCTCGTAATATTTAACTCTCAGCTTGTCGAGATTCTCGAACTTTACAAGCTGGAAGTAATTCATTCCTGACTGCGCTTCATGTTGATCGTAGCATTTAAATTCCATATCCAGGTGCCTAACCTTTAACTCTGTCTCAATGACGCTATTGTTGAGGCTTGAATCCAATTCTACAATCTCCCTTCCCCTGGCGTTAGTATTAGCTCCCAGTCCATGATATGTGATCCATAGCCTCTTGCTAACAAATTTCATGCCCAAAAGTTCATCAAGCCCACTACAAGTAACACGTTTGCCCAGCGCCATTGTACTTTCTCTTAGCGGAAATTGGCCTTCAAATGTCTGAAGAGAAGACAAACGCCCAAACCCATATGGCATATGACTCAAGCTACAACAATAAGGAAGGTCAAAGTGCCTGAGATTAATCAATCTACAGAACTTTTTTGGAAGTTCACGAAGTGACTCACAATCGTACAGATTCAAAGTTTGTAGATTAATTAATCTTGTCATGGAATTGGGAAGGTAACTCAATAACGTGACAAGTTCAAGTATCTCAAATGAATTAGCTCCCCAACAGAATCGGGAACCTTTTCTAGCTTTAGATTATGTAGGTCCAATGCACGCAAACACCTGAAACTCTTTCCAATCAAATCAACATATTCTAATGGGAAACCTTTATCAAAGAGCAGAAGTGATCGGGTTTGCCTATCAGCACCAAGTAACAATGAATCATGGGATTGAAGACTTTCAACGGAGATATGGCGTACATTTTTGCTGTGGTGCATGCTTCTAGAACCGCCACTGATAACATTAATTTCTTCCTCAGCAACATGCCAGGCTAAGTCATGCATGATGTCATGCATTTTATGGCATGCTTTTGTATAGCCGTCCTGCTTTTTTTCTTCAGTTAAGAAAAAAGACCTATTCAACAACTCTAAGAAGTACATATTACCAACATCCTCAAGACTCACATCTCTATCCGATGGTTGGACAAACCCCTGAGCGGCCCATAGATGGATTAGCTGTTCCTTGTCAAATTCATGATCCTTAGGAAACAATGCACAATACGCAAAGCATCTCTTCAAGTGTGGACGTAGGTGATCATAACTAAGTTTAAGAACTCTAATAACAATACTAATCTCTCCTTCATCCAACGCCATGAGTTGAGGCATAGCATTCTTCACGGATTCCCATTCACTCAAGTTACTTTTGGAATATAACATGGAGCCTACAGAACGTAAAACAAGAGGAAGCTTCGGACAGATAGCGAATATCTTTCTCCCAATATCAGTCCTTGCACCATCACCAACCCACTCAGGCCTTAACGCAAACCTATTGAAAAGCCTTTCAGCTTCTTTTGTCTCTAGATCCCCTAAATTGTACAACCTAGAGCTATGAACACCCATAACTCCTGCGACACTATCCGACCGCGTAGTAACAACAACCTTACTTTCTTTTTTCCCTTTCCTCAAAATCCCAAATAGGTCAACCCAATGCTTATGACAATCATCCCAAACATCGTCTAAAACAAGTAGAAACTTTTTACCCTCTAACATTTCCCCAATCCAAGATCTTATTTCATTTATATCCACTTCATCATATTTCTCAGAAAATATGGACCTAATAAAGCTAGCCTCAAGTTCCGGTTTTCCATCCGGTTGAACTTTGCAAGATTGAAATATAGATTTCAATATCTTGCCTTCTATAACGTTTCTACGATTAGTCCCATCGTAAACACAAGCCCAAGCTCTCACCTCAAAATTTTCACTCACAACACTGTCATTATAAACTAATTGAGCGAGAGTGGTTTTGCCTAAGCCTCCAACCCCAACTATTGCAACCACATCGGGAGTATCTGTATCCCCGCTTTCCTCTACCCCACAAAGCATTTTCAAAATATTTTCCTTATCACCCTCTCTACCAACAATATCTACCTCGGTAACAACAGGGATAGTTTCATCCCGAACACCTTGTTTACCACCATCACCAACAACAGGCCGGTCCTTTCTAAATTTGAAGTCTTCAATGTCAGCGGTAACTTTATCAAGTTTCAACCTAATGGAACTCACCTTCCCGGCCACAGTCCAGCTCAACCAAACAGGGTTCGATGCAGAGAATAAGCCACGTACCTTACTAATAAGCACCAGCTCCCTGTACTGGTCGCGAGCGAGCACCTCGTCAAACAAATCATCAGCCTCGTAAAGAACCCTCCTGAGCCTCTGGAGCCACAGTTTGACAGCACGATTACTGTCCTGTTGCTCCTCGGCGTCAAGGAGAACAGCCTCAAGCATCTCCATTGTCTCCTCGAGGTCTTCCAAGTCACCCCTTGCATTCCAACAGGCGATGGCTTCCGTGAGCGCCAAGTCACCGAGTTTCGGCAAGACCGACTTTGCCGCACCAATCATAGCCGCTTCAGCCATGAATTGACTTAATCACTCAAATGAAACTCTCAAGAATTTTAATGTGTTTATGTGAGTAAAAAGAACTTTTTAAAAGGAGGGTTTAGTTTTCTTTGTGTGAGCAAAATTTGATCTCCAAAGGTTTGTATTTATACATATTTAGGCAGGCCAACGGTCATTTCTTTTTTCTATCTTTATCTATATATATCAACGACATTTTAACAACGGTCACAATAACGCACTACTATGTGTATATAATGGAAATAATCAAATGAAGTGAATTATGATAAGGACATGCTAAGTGGATGGTTTGTGTTAAATATATACAGTAATGGTCAAGAGAGAATTGAAAAAACCTTTTTTTCTTCGCCAGTTCGGTTGATCGTTTCTCTGGGGAAAATTATCATCTTTTTGTCATCGAGAGAGAGAGAGAGAGAGCAATGCATATTGTAGAATAAGTTTAATAGTAGCGGGTGAACTGGGTGAGTGAGTGGCAGTCGTGCACGGCATAATATTGTAATTGAATGGCTTTTAGTTGCCGGCCGTGCCAGCCGGGGGAGTATTGGGGGGACAGTTTATGCGTTCATGACTTCATGTTGTTCTTTGAGGAAATGAAAGTCTGAAACACTCGGTCAGTTAAACCGTTCATGTTTCATTCTGGCAAAAATATACATTTTTGATTTTTTCTTCACAATTTTTTTCATGGGACTAAAATTCTTATACAAACTCTAACTAAAATAAAAAAAGAACGAATATTTTGCTTGAGAAAAACAATTCAAAAAAGAAAAACAACAACGAAAACACTTAAATTAAGATTACTTGCGTCCAATTTACAGAGTATAATGGAAACCCTTGTCATTGTAGACTTAAGACCACCCACAAGGCCACAACCGATGACCCTTCTTTCGACAGGTCAAAAGGATGTCCTTAGGAGGTTCAAGTGTTCATCCTTGCCCCTCACCAACTCACGAATATTTCCACTCTCCTTGCAACTAACAGGTTCATCATGAATCATTATGATGGACAGTTAAGGGACTCTCACCAACCAAACCTAATCAAGACTACAATCCACACATGCGTGGAAGTATGGAACACCTGAAGACTTTTTTCTTTTTAGATAAGCTTTGGGGTGACAATATTCCTCTCATGTCTATTTCAAACAAACTTACGAGGGATTGGTCATTTCTTAAGGGTGAACTTTCCTTAACTTTCTTGACTTAGGTAATGGATGGTCTATGAAGATGATAAAAATATTATATGGGTTAATAAACCTTGGTTTGTACAATGATTGAATTTTGTTCTAAAACAATGGGTTCCAATGTTCTTACCTTATGAAACTGAAATAACAAATGTGGATCGATGAGTTAGAATTCCTTTTTTACATGCTGAGTTTAGGGCTTTTATGTTCCTTCAAGATGTACTTTAAGCCAGTAGGTGTATTAAGTTAGAAAAAAACACATTATTTACTTGCTAAAAAGGGAAGATTTGCCAGAGCATGTGTCATAATTGATATAACAGGACCACTTTCTTGAACAATCACAATTTCAATGATGGGCATGTGTATCTATGAGGGTATTCATGAATTTGTGCCCTTGGGGAAATCATAATATTAAAATGTGTCCAAACAGGCAAAAAACAACTCTTTATAGATTAAATTGAAAATTTTGGTATGTACCACAAAGAAAATATGACTTCCACTTCTTCGGCTCTTATTGATAATCAAAACCCACCTATTTTTGATAAAGAATGGGTTATGATTAAGCCTAAAAATAGAGTTACAGTCGTAGGAGAATTTGTTTCTCTCAAACACATTGTCTGTTGTCTCCACTGTTATTAAATCAAAGGTCACTCTTGTTGACATTAACCCTGCCCCACTTAACACTCATAATTAGTTTCATGCTTTGGAAGTGATTTCTGTTCCAACCCCTCGTCATGTTGGAGCCACCACAAGAAGATTAGGCCTGTTCAGTTGTGGAGATTGATTTCTTTTTCCTATCTCATGGAAATGGAAATCTAAGAAAATGAAAATGGTATCTCTGTAAATTAAGAATCATGTTCAAAAGTCCAAAACATAACAAATATCTCCCTACCTAAAAACAACACTCTCTCTCTCCTCCCCCTCTAAACAACCAACCACCACAAATCCACAAACTATGTACTGCCTCAACCCTCCCTCTCCTCTAAACTCTTCCTAGGACCATAACATTGGTTTCACCACTCCAAAAATCCCAATCTCCTCCAATCTTATGTCTTTCGTTATCCCCGTATTTACCATTTGTCGATTACATTTGCTGCCAGATCGACGCCGGCGATGGCTAGGAAAACCAAGGATAGCCACCACACTTGGACATGAGAGAGAGTGGAGGAAAGAAGTGGTTGCACAAGGTCAACAAAGGTTGCAAAGAGGCCGATAATGGCACAATAGGGACTTACGAGGCTGGGTGTTATGGTGATGCCGTGGGACTGCTTGTTGTGGTGGCGGGACGTGTAGCCTTGTAGTGGTTTGGGTGGTAATGGTGGTGGCTGTGTTTAATGGGGAGTGTTTCCCCCAGAAACCCCTCTCCTCCCATTTACAAAGGAAACTAAGAGAACATTAAAAGTGATGTTTTGTAAACTCTTTGTAATTTTAGAAATCTGAGAAAATGGTTTCCCTGGGAAATTTCTAGAAAAAATTTAATTTGAACACATTTTTTGGAAAAATAGAAAACACGGGATTTGGAGTGAGAAAACAAGCCTTGTTTTCTGTAACTGAACACACCCTTAAATTCCTATTTCACCTTTGCATGTTATTCCTTCTGAAGTTGCTACCCCTAGTACCCCACATTTGGTACACACAGCACCGAGTTCTCCCAATGCACATGCCTCTAATGACTCATACCGTCATCTCCAAACTCTCTAGAGCCAATAGAAGATCTTCTATGTTCTGAGATTCAAGATGCTTTGAAGATGATCTTATGGAAGATCAAGATGGCCTTTTTTTGGAGTGCGAGGAAAACACGAGTTTTTCCGCAAGGACATGAAATGAAATTGAACGAAATTAGAAGAATATTGAAGGCATTTAGAATTATAATTAAAACTAAACTGAATTGAATTGAACTAAACTGTTGCACTATAAACGAACAAAACAAAGCCTTACTTTTGGGACTGAACCCACATACCATCATATCATTCAAGGGGGTTATCATGCTTTATCTCACTTACTCGTACCCTAGGAATGACCTACAAGAAGGTCACTTCTATTTACTACAATTGATAAACTTAAATATATACTACATAATATTTTATTTATATGGTTGTTATATATAGGTCAAACTCTATTTTTTTTAATTATCCTAAATCTTCATTTTTAATTTCTTAATTTGATTTTATTTTTGAAACATAGTTACAATAATGAAAGGCACACTTAGGTGGTGCGCCCTACACCGAGAAAAAAATTACTCTTTAAATAAATAAACATATTATTATTATTATTTATAGATTTATTTCAGTCCACTTTTATTTTCTAAAATGCCTAATGCCATATTAATTGTTTCACTTTTATCTTCCAAAATGCTATATTAGCCTATTAGGTATGAGTTATACACAAACACTACCATTATACCCTTCTCCAATAAACCCCACTAAATCGTAAAGATGTTCTTAATTTATCTCATGCATTCTTTTATATCTAACAACCTTAATTTGAAATAAATAAAATTAAATCATTAATCATTTTCTTTGTCACTAATTAATCACAATAGAACCAACAAATTTTTGATACATCGACTATAATTTATATAAGGTGAAATTATAACCTGTAATAATGCTACCGATTAATGGTATTTGAAAAGACGAATAATAGTATGTGTTGTAATGTTTTAACCCGAGATAAATCTACACCGAATATGCCTTTGAAGCCCTGTTTTACCTCCCTTCAAAAAAACTCGTTCCATGACTTCCAACCATACAATCTATAAATAACCACCACCAATCCATCACAACAAGCCCACAATTAGAAACCCAAACCCAAAAACAAAGGAAAACCACATCTTCCTCTCCTCTCAAAAAAGAAAAAAGTAAACAAAAAGAAAAAAACTACTCCGTATGTTGTTTTGTGGAGGAAAAATCACAAGTATAGCAAACAGAAGCCAAGCTCTCGTCTCATAACAAGTTTACAACCACCAAAGTTCAACTAAAACGCTCCCTTTAACAAAAAAATAATAAATTAATAAAATAAGCAATAAAAAGTAAGTAGTAATAAAACGAAGGGGACAACACAATAATGAGCAGTGCATTAGTGGGTGGGTTAATGTTAATGGGCAACCCAAACCCGGATTGTAGACTTCTGGATGTTTCGTGTTTCCGCTGTGGTTGTGGGTGTGGCTCTTGTATTCCAATCTCTCTCTTCATTATCTATCTATCTATCTCTACTTCTCTCTCTTTCCATTCTCTCACATTTTTCCCTTTCGCCCTTCCTCTCGTTAACCCTAGCAGCCTTCACTTCCTATATATATATATATATACATATATTCATTTATTTATTTGCCTCCGATCTGCCGTTTTCTCTCTCCCCTTTGGTATACTTTTTGGGGGGTATTTTCGGTACTTTTTTCCATTTTGAGATCCAGAATCATCATCGCGGGGTCATTTTCAGGTAATTTTTTGTCTAAGTTTTAATCTTTATTGTATTTATGCTTTTCTCTATTGATTATATGCTTTCTTTTCATCATCGCCGCATAGAGTTTCTCATCAAATAGAAATAATTAAATTAAAAAAAATGGATAAATAATTGCGATTTTTTTTTTTTGGTATATATCGAGATTTTTGTGCATTTGTATGGTTAATTAATTGAAACTTTAGATTGGTGAGGAAAATTGATTCACTGATTTTTAAAAACTTTGTTTTTATGCATTTATTGGTGAAAAAATTCGTCTTTTTTTTTTCTGGGTTGGTTTGATTTTAAATTAAAATAAGATTGATCATCTGGGTATCAGTTTATTATTCATGATGTGGCTGGAAAGAAAAACCCAGAAAACTGTATTAATAATTAATGTCAAAACAGAATTTTGTGATTTTGCATTTACTTATGCTTTGAATTCCCATGAATTTGATTCAATTTCTGCTAGGGTGTGTTGATTTTTGATTGAAGTGATCTTTTTTTAATTTGTTGAGTAAAGATTAAGATATATAGTCAGGGTTGTCTTATTGAATTTTAATGAAATTTGTTTTTTTTTTTGTTGATTTTCCTCACATATTGGATTTTTGTTATTGTTGAAATTTGGTCTTTTTTGTTGAAATTGGTGAGAAATGTTATTGCTATTGTTTGAGTATTGATGATGGTTGTTTGATAAAGGTTGGTTCTTTATGTGAAACTAGGGTTGGCTATCGGCATTGCGCGTCTGACGACTATAAAGCATGGGAGGTTATGGTCGGGTAAGTCTAAATTGAATTTTGAATTAGGTTGATATGCGTAGTGAATATGAAGTTGAATTATCTGGTGCTAATTGTTTGTTGGTGAATTGTTTGTAGGTTGAGGAGGATTTGGATGAATACGAGGATGATTTTGTAGATGACGGTCAGGACGGTGGCCAAGATGAGTATTATGAGGATGAAGATGACGAGGATGGTTATGAGGACGACGACCAAGAAGAGGAGCCAATTTCAGAAGATGCTAAAAAGTACCTTGATCTTAGGCAAAAGTTGAAAGAACAGCTCCGGAAAAAGGATGGTTTCAGCTCTAGAGGACATTTGAGGGATTCGACTCTGGAGACGTAAGCCCCTCGCTGTATTCATGATCTGAAGCCCATTTCTTTCTTTGGGGAGCCCCTTTGAATGTGACTTTCTGATCTGTCAGTCCCTTAACTCTTTCTGTTTCATTTGCAGGTTTGGGTCGTTTTTTGGTCCTTCTAAGCCAGTGATTGCTGAGAGAGTCATCCAGGAAAGCAAGTCATTGTTGGAGACTCGACATTTACAGGCTAAAGCATCTACCTCTCAGAGTGATGTGCGTGGTCCATCTGCTTCTATGGTGACTGTTCTTAACTCTCTGTTTTGTTAAACCATGTGACGCAGTTATCTTTTGCTGCTCATTGAATGTATTGCTGTTTATGTACACTAGTAATGAAGTTTAGTTCATTAAACAATTCAGTTTCAAGCCTTTGAACATATAAATGTTGCTCTTTGACCATGCTTCTTTAGGTTCTCTCTTACGGAAAATGATAAATCACAGAGATGATTTGGCTATGAACTTAATTTGAAATATCGGGCTGATGGTTAAGTTAATTGGCGTGTTTGGAATTTAACGATGATTAAAATTGCGCTTTGTCACTATTTCCTGTCCGATGCTCGTGTTTTTCCGTATCTTGTGACTTCTATTTTGAGCTGCGGTTATGATTTTTCCTATTCCAATGTGTGTGAAGTGTTAACTGCAGATTCTGATTGGTTTGTCCTTTAAACTTTATTTGCAGGGAAAAAAGGTTACTTCATCGTCTACTCCTCGGTTAAAGAATGGAGTGAGCAGTAAGCCTTTCTCACGTCAGGTTGGTTACTTAATATTTGGTGCATATGTTTGCCTGGCTTTTTTTTATCAGATCCTAACCTTGATTTATTGGTCATCTGTAGCAGGTTAAATCGAAAGCTCAAATGCTTAAGGACACAAGAGATTATTCGTTTCTCTTATCTGAAGATGCTGAAATGCCAAAACCATCGAATGTTCCGGCTCCTAAGAATGCGGTTCCAAAGACTGGTTGGTGCAACTGTCAAAATTATGCTTGTTAGCCTAATGTCAGCTGTACCTGCTATTTCTTATATTCATAATCTAATACAGGGTTTTTGCTGATCTTGAAGATTCAAGATCAGCTCAGGTGCCAGCAAAGAGCAACCATTCTTCCGGTCATCATGCCAGAAACGGTTTGAGTGTTGTTGAACAGAGGAAGCTGGCTCATGTGAATTCCAGATCGCGTCCACCGCAACCCTCTGCTCCCCAGAAGTTGACCTCTGGCAGTAGGGCCTCAAATGTTCCTTCTGATTCTAGAAGGCAACTGGATATGAGAAAGCAACCCCAACTGAGTAAGCAACAAGGTACTAGTAATGGTAGTGGACCTGCGAGCAGACCTACTGTGCCTAAAGTCTTACCTCCAAGGAAACCATTATCTTCCAGTGAAAGAAGAATGCCCGTCAGTTCTACAGAAAGAAGGTTGCCTGGTGGTTCCTTGGTTAATAATAGGGCATTTGCAACTGCAAAGACTTCCACATCCAACGGAATGAATGGACAAAGGGTGCCAATGACGAAGGCTCAAAGTTCTGGTGCGAGTAACAATTTGCAGCATAGGAGGGATGTTCAAAGAAGTAGCGAGAGCAGATTGTCAACGGGTAATGGATCAAAGTCAACGTTTAATGGATCAAATTCTAAATATCAGGTATGCCTGGTTCTAGTTACTGTTGTGAGTTGTGCTTGCCTCTATTAAACTGGGTTCTGTGAGTGTTTTTTCTTCTTTTTTTTTTTCATTGATCTGCTTCATTCATTCTGGTTTATATCTTAATAGGCTCAGAGGATGTCCAAGCAAGTTCCTCCTAGAGGTAATTTAGAAAGAGACCGATACATTAAGAGGGAAAGATCTAATGGACAGTCAAGTGTGCCGCGTTCTATCACCACTAATAGAGACTCAAATTCGAAAAAGAGAAGGGCTGAAGATGCCTTTTCTGACGAAGATGGATTCGACTTCAGGGCAGAGATTAGGCAGATGTTTGGGTATGTTTCTTCCTTAACCTTCAGCTCTGATCAACATTTTCCATAGCCACTATCTTTGTTGTTGATGTCCTGTTTGGTTGTAGCCTTATCAATGTTCTATATGCACTATGCGCGCACTGAAATGTTCTAAGAATTGAAAAGGTTTCAATTTGTCCTGTGCGCTGTGGTGATATTAGGCAGTTGATTTCTTTTTCTCAGTTCAGTTGTTGACTCTAGAGATGTGTTAGTATTCAGGGGAAAAAGTAGCAAGGGCATATATAGGTTAAAATTCAGCTTTGGATTATCTTTGTGTCTCCCAAATTCTTTGAGAATGGGTTATGAGTTGTGGCCTAATATTGTGTTCCTTTTCTGCATGAATATGTCTGATTTTATGACAATTGCAGGCGACCAAAAACATATGTTGATTATGATGATGATGACGACTGTGATATGATGGAAAGTGGCTTTGATTCTATTCTGGCAGAGGAGGCAAGGAGGTATGTTTTTATTTTCTTTGTTTAAACTTGCCTGCTATCTGCACTTGTTTGTTTGGCACATCTGTTAGATTTCTAATGCTTGTTGGATATGTGATAGTGTTATGTCTAGAGTTTATTTGTTTCAATTTTCTTGTATGCCTATTTTCTGTGTCATTGGTGGAGTCATCATTAGGGACTAGTTAAGTGATTTCTGGTTGGTTGGCCATTAGTCCATTACGGCATGGTCATCACTTCGGGATTTAGGTCGTTCTTATATAGGGCATGTTCGTTACAATTCAGTTCAGTATTTTGCTATTCAGCTTGTAACTTGTGAATGTAAGAATTTTTGGCTCCAATATTCATTCGTAGTTATTAGTATATTATTGAAAAAGTCTTGCCATATAGTTTCCTAAATGTACAATATTTATAGGGTTCAGCTCTAAAGAACTGGCTGAATAGTTCTCTGTTTGCTGCTATACCTGAGTCTGCTGCATTGGATTTGGTTTTCTTATGCACCCATTCTTTAACTTTTTTGTCCTCCGATTGCTTGATACAGTGCAAGAATTGCCAAGAGAGAGGATGATGAAGAGTATGAAAAGATTCGAGAAGAGGAGAGACGAGAAAAACTAAAAAGACAAGCAAAGCTGAGAAAAAAGATTCATCGTTGATCGGAACTCAGAAGTGTATTTATTCAGCCTAAACATATGGAAGTGATTCATCCATATCTTCCTTTATTTCAATGGGCTTTCAAATTCTGAAGGGTCACGATGGAAGCTTCTCCCTGCTGTATGGAGGGTGACGTACTTGTACAACATGTGAAAAATTGACCGAGCTCTGAGATCTTCTGGGAGAGCCAGATCCCCTTTTAATGAGCATGTTGAGTTACATTTTTGTCCGAGGTTTCCTGTTGACCCCTTCGAAGTTGGAAGTAACTGAGTCTGCTTGCCCAAGCTAAAACATGAGAAATGTTTGCAAGATCGTCAATTTGGATGTCAACATTTGACATGGGTTCCCTCGCTGTCTGTAGCTGGAGTTCTGGTAGGTTAGGTAGTTGCGTCCCGTGTACATTTATCATCTGTTCTCGAGTTTTGTTCTACGCTCCTCTCATGATCAT
The DNA here is from genome assembly GCA_900322385.1 of Pharnaceum exiguum. NCBI lineage: Eukaryota > Viridiplantae > Streptophyta > Magnoliopsida > Caryophyllales > Molluginaceae > Pharnaceum > Pharnaceum exiguum. The sequence goes on from ONZK01002902.1 coordinate 32,626, forward strand.
TGGATTGGCTACTGGAGGGCCTTTAGTGGGTTGATTTGGTTCGTCCTTTTTGTGTAGGACAGTATAGTTGATCTTATTTTCTTTTTCTTTGTAGCATCCATTTAGTAATCATTTCACTGTATGTCTCTTCATTGGCAAGGGTTATCCGAAGGATCAAGAATGAATAAAGAACGGATACTAATTGAGCCCTAGGAAGGCAATGTCTTATTTTTTTCTCTTTTCTATGGCTTACCAACGAATCAGACCTAAACAGAGGCCATGTTGGAGTTTGAGTTTAAGTGTTGAATTTACACGAGGTCTTCCCACTCCTTATTTTGAGAAAGCGTCTATCGTACAACCGGGTGTACGTAGCTTTGTACACCTGGCTGTACAAAATACGCTTGCGTATACGTATTCGTATACGCGGGCGTATTAAAAAAAAGAAAAAGAACTTTCCCCTTCCCCTTTCCCCATTACGTGTTCTTCCTCACCCCTTCTCCTTCCCCTTCACCACAAACACCAATCCCACTCTCTCTTCACATAAAACCCCAAATTTGGGCTCACAAAATTAAACCCATGGGTTACAAAATTAAAACGTGGGGATCACAAATCAAATCCATAAAAGTCACAAATCGTGTGTTTAAAGTATCACAAATCAAAACTTATGGGGTCACAAATTGTGTTTTATGCATCACGAATCAATACTTTAGGGGTCACAAATTTAAACTTAGGGGTCACGATTTGACTGAGGAGATGACGACGGTGGCGGCAATGGAGGTGGGTAAAGTCGGGAAATGGGAGGGGTGCTTGGTGAGAGTGGTTATGGTTGAGTGGGAGGGAATGAAGTTGGTTAGGGAGGAGAGAGAATGGGGTATGGGTTTCTTAATTTCATTTTTTTTTTTTTGAATTGGGGAGTACCATGCTCCCTACAACCTGGAGCATGGTAGAATTCTCCGGGACAGAGGCTTCCAGACTGCATTTTCCCAATAACAACTATATCGCCAGATATAGGTGATTTTTATATTTTTTTTTTAAGCTAGCAACGATATAGCTACCAGTCAGAAACCTGAGATGATAAAATTCAACCAGGATTCACATTACAATCCAAAATTGACTGTTCTCATTTCCCAAAAAAAAAAAAAAAAAAGGCCTGAGCTGTTGAGCATCTTGGAGTTTGACAATCTACATCTTTCAGGTCATTTTGCAACTGTAATATTTACAATTTACTGATCTGATTGTTGCAAGTCACCAAGCAAGAACATGTAGCAAAAAAGGGGTAAGCCATCAAATCTGCATCTGATAGTTACCCTCTCCAGGCAACCATGTCGTTTTCCAAGATGAAGGGGTTTACCTTGGAAGTCCCCCAGCAAAGATTGTCAGAGCAGAAGCGGCAATCCAACAACAAAGCACATAGTTACCCTCTGCAGAGTCCAGGAAACTGTCATTCAACTAATTGCCAGGGGTAGTGGCAGTGTTGGTTCCAACCATGCCGAGTGCTTGCATGGGACTGGGTCTCTATTCAGCTCTAGTACATTAGATCATCAATCCATGTCTGAGGCTTCTTCCTCTTCTTCTTCATCTTCTTCCAAAATGTATACCAAGGCACGCCTTCGTGAAGCGAAAACACAAGCCACACCTCTGGAGGCTGCAGTAAGCATAACAAATATCATATGATTATTCACCAAGTCTTTAAAACTACATATAATCTACGATAACCTTTTTTTTCTAATTTTTTTTTTTAAAGTGGTAAGGAGTGACACGTTATGTGGCTGGTGAGTCTCGAACCCGGGGAGCCCGGGAAATCGAGGGAGCACCTTGCCATCTCGGCTAGGTGCTGCACCTCATAATCTACGATAACCTGGTATTTTGTGTATATTGATATTTAGTGATTCTAGTCACTCGACCAACTCCACTGTTGGTAGGCTATAATTGGTAGGCCAACCTAGATTACAATTTATAAGTCAGTGCATAAAGAAAACTAAGCCAATCCTAGTTATTTTGGGCTGATATTGAGCAGTCATTCCAATGTTCGGGACTGGCAAATGTGGCAATGGCAAGGCAGAAAAATAAATCCATAGATGTACCATGTCATGATGACTTGCAATATCAACGAAAAGATACTGGTAAAGAATACTCACAACTCACTGCCACTGGTGGAATCACATTGTGTGGTATACTACGAACTTTTGCCCCACCCACCGGCAGGGGCAATTTAGAGTCCTGAAAGCACAAATGTCAGAAAGGGTGGGAAATTGAGCATAGAGAACCTTGCCCAAATGCAGATACATGAAGCAGGGCTGAATACATAAATAAAATAAAAATTCGAAGGCAGACTACTAGTCAGAGAACTACATGTTCCTGTTAACATTGGGTTTCAGAATGTGAGACAAGTTAGTCGATCAAAATTCAATAATGACAGTAGTCATCTATGATTTTCAACAGCCTAAGATACTCAAATTGGTTAAAATATAAGAAGAATCTAAACAAAAAAGTTCATTGCAGATAAACTTAGAAAACCGGTGACGCATGAGAGATGATAAGACCTGTGGTGGTGCATGGAGCTTTCTATTTTACAATATTCTCATGAGCCTTGTGTGTGTGTGTGGGGGGGGGGGGGGGGGGGGGG
>ONZK01002902.1:35683-45823 GCA_900322385.1 Pharnaceum exiguum
TTAGACATAACTAAAACAAGGCACCATTTTGTATTTCCCAGGGCTCAACGGACGAGCTTATAATCAAGACCTATCGTACATAGAGTTGGAACTTGGAACTGATACAAACAGTCCATCCCAAAGACATCATCGTAGCATCCAGGAACCAGGAGGGACAACTTTTTTAAAAAAAAAAAAACACAAACAGATGAGCTTAAGAATATTGTACCTTCAACTGATTTAATTTCCAAAAGTGTATACTGTTTGAGTTGCCTACAGATAGAAACTGGAGGTCACTTGATGGTACCATCATCAAATGAGCACTTCCCCCACCTTCAGAAGTAGCTGCTGCTTCATTGAATAGTAAGACAACTTGACATTCCTGTACCAAAGAAACTCATGGCCCCTCTCAGACATTGATCAAGCTGCATGAAACCAGTAGAATGGAAGACCTCAAGTGTGACACAGAATGTACCTTGTAAAGAGATAAGTCCACACAACTAAAATCATCAGGAACAGATAACAACGAAGCTTCAACTGGGGTACATCTATTTCTAACACTGTCCACTTTATTGGAAATAGCTCGTAATATGCATATAGAATTGGAAAGTTCTGGAGAGGACCCTTCAGGTATTTGGAAGGCGATGTAGTCTGTCAGCTTTTCTTGGCTGGACTCACAGGAGGGCTCATCAGAGGCAGTGTCCTAATAAGAGCAAGGCATCATAAAGAACAGACATTAAAAAGCAAATTTCTTTGGACGGATGCTGCTAATAATGGATGACAAGTTGATCTGATTAAAGATTAAAAGAAATAACTTATCAATTTCAGATTATTAAACCAGGAATAAGCAAGGACGCAGAGGCAAGGGAGCAGAGATAGCTCCTCAGAAAAGTGTACTTATATGTTTCAGACATTAAATGTTTGTGGAGAGCACATACCCAATAGAATGCAACGGAGATTGGAATGCTGCTAGGCGCAGATGGCGGAGAAGATGGAAAGGGAAACAAAGGCAGCAGCTGGTCGCAGTATATTTCCTTTGAAACTGTGATCTCAGGCATATTGAAAGCTTCTTTGAAACTGACAGACGAGAAACAACATCAATTATAAAAAACAATGTCTATGAGCAGAATGGCCCAATATAGCTTTCATATCCAAAAACATACAATAACAACGACCAAATGTAATCTCAATACTACTGGGCTTCATTAACAGTACATAGCTATGTTACTTGGACTCCCCGATCACACCCATTGAATGGGGATTTACACTCAGTTGTTGTTGTTGTTATGTTACTTGGACTCTGGTATCCGGATCATATCCGGATACAGATCCTAGAGTCGAAAACTAATTTAAAAATTGAAGATTCGAGCATACGACTCCAAGGAAACAAGGACACGAGTATAGGACACTAGGATATGATTATAATTTGTAAGGTATAAAGATGAACAGTCAATTGATTTGAAGTTAAACATAGTTCTAAGTTCGCACGTAAACAATCCTACAAAAATTGTTATACAAGCGCCAGAGAATATCAAAAAGAAAAATCAGGTTCTCGGGATCATGTCCCATATACGCACAAGAATGAGTGAGAAGTATATAATCCCACTTGGATTGTGTTAATACGGAAAGAAGTTTGAGAGACGGAGGGAGTTCACTAGGATAGAACATAAAAATATAAACTAGATTTAATACAGTATTCCAGTTGCCTATCTGTGACATCAGTCCACCCATAAGATATGTGAAAAAAAGTGCATCACTCTCGTTTTTTCAGTGTATAGAGATGAGTTAATGGATGAGCTACTGACGAGGGCTGGATGGCAAGTGCAGACCTTTTGCAGATGAATAACAGGTTACTGAGCATTAAGGGACAGAAAGCTAAGTGGAAGATGGCCACATATGTAGAGCATGCTATAGCGTGTAGAGTCCTTCTTTCTTTTTTCGTTTTCTGTAGGGAATTGAAAAAACTCCAGAGAGGAGGCCCCTTGCTGATTTTACAGCAAATTGTTTTAGTATATGATGTGAGGTAATGTGCAAATGGAAAACAAAGAAATACAGTAACCTGAGAGTGTAGTGTTTAATGCAGGTGAGGTGCTTGGACTTGCAAACCACATAATGTAGCTGTATAGCGTATGATTTGTGTGGACAAATGAAAATAATAAGCTCTTTATTACAAATTACAAAAAAAAAAAGGTCCTGTGAAAAGTTTGCATTAATACAAAAAAGAACAATATTTAAATAAAAAGGTCATGGTGGAAATTTCTGTAAATATTGCTTTATTATCATGAGAGAATAAAAAAAAAAACAGCTACTCTGGACAGTATCAGGTCTGGGGGCAGGTAATTAGCAACTGTACTACCGCCTACTAGTTGGAACTACTGAGATTTTTTCCACTATATCACCAACATGAAGGGGTAACTTCTAGATGTATAGAGTCAACAACAAAAGAGTTTATTAAAGAAAATGAATTTGAACTTGTGTATTAGAGCACAAGCTTTATATCGAGTCCCTGGATAGTATTCACAAAACAATGATCTTTCAAAGTATTGTATTCGTAAGGTCCATGCACCAATCTCACTAGTCAGAAAATTGTCTGAAGCAAATTACTAGTGCAAGCACATGCATAAACAGAAATAATTGCACTTCAGGAACATTAATCGTCTACAACTAAGGTTCAAAGAGAACATGGAGAGAACAACATTTCTTGTTACAAGAACAATGATGGCAAAATTAACAGTAACCGTATTAAAGTAACTCAAAGCATTAAGTACACTAATAAAACATGCACTAATTTGCAAATTAATAAAACATGAAGAGGAAATGTGCTACTAAGAACACATAGAGGTACCTTTGTTCCATATACTGAAATTCTCTAGCTAAAGTTCGGTGCAAACAGTCAGTGTCAGCAAAACCCCCAAGCTTAACAAGTTCATCAACTCGCCGGGCTGTATCCCTGAGGCAGTAATGAGGGGCAACCAATTTGATTAAGAGAAATATAGAGTAGCCGAAAATAAAAATAGACAAGCATGATCCAACAGATCTGAACACATTGCCTGCATATCCTATCCCGCCAAATTGACCAATCCATCCACAATCAGAATATTATTCCAACAGGCAGGTATATATCAACATGTAATTTTTGAGATATGGTCAGTGAACATTGACATATGAAAAAATCAGGGCTCTCAGTCAAAACTGACATTTTCAAAGTAGATAGTTGTGGACCTTGCAGCCCCATTCCTAGATGCTAGCAATTCCCTAAGCCACACTCACATGTAGTTTATATAACTGGTACTTACTTAGCTATGGTAAAGGATAAAGCCATATTTGTCCTCTTTCTTCAACAATGTGTTCCTCAATCAAGACATACGTCTATGTTCGAAGGGATGCTATGCTCGATCCAGTATATTCATCGGCCGCAAACTTTTAGCCATGGTTTCTTTCTCCAAGGCTTTTTTATCCCTTGCACGAAGCCTACAAATGACGAATTACCAAGACCGGGCATAGAATCCATTCAAATTTATTTGGATGGATGACAAGAATGAGGAACACATTGATGCCCAGAAGACAAAAGAGGCTTTTGCGAAAAAAACATCTGAGTGTGGCTGGGTAGGGTGGCGGCGTGGCGCATCTACAAGTAGAGCTGCAAGGTCCACAATTTTCTACTATGACAATATGTCAGCCATAGCCATAAGTAAGAACCCTGTGTTTCAGCTTGATGTAAGCATATTGTAATCTGTGGCTTGGTGAGTGATAGGTGAATGTACTAAAGCTCATCCCTACAACTGAGCAGCCTGTGGACATGCTCATGAAGTCGTTACAGCAGACACATTCGGAAGTTCAGAAAACAGCTATATGTGTCAAGTTAAGAGGGACAATGTTTGAGATCATAACAACTGCTTGATTTGTTGTTAAAAGGTTCTACCGAGATAGTAACGTTGTGTAGAAGTTACAACAAATGACTAGAAAGAAAGTTAGAGAGTCGGTTGATCTTTGTTTTCTCTTTTTGAAGGAAAATTTTTATAAAACAAGTATCAAATGAGCCTCAAAGGACAAGATGTTCTCCAAGCTGCGTTGTACAATTGAAAGTGGATCATCCCTAAAAGCCCTTCTTGACTTTGCCCACAAAGAGGCTCAAAATTCCACCCTCCCCTAATGAGATCAAGAGAATGAAAGCCCTTATTAAAAACACGACTATTACGCTCCAACCAAGTATACCAAAAGATTGCTAGACCCGCACACTGCCACAAAATCGGCTTACCTCTACCTCTTCCAAATCCAACAAACCCAATCACCAAGAAGCCTAACACTGTGCGTGGAGGAAACCAAACCTCCCCTATTAATTAGAAAAGTCAATGCCAAAGAGCAACAGCCACCTCACAGGCTCACAGTGAAGAAATAAATTTGGTCCCGTTTCACAGCTCCTACCCAAGAAATACCAGATTGGTATATTAAGTGCCGCCACCACCAAATTGGTACATTAACGGTTCTTCGATGCCAATAAGTCCCTTTACCTTTTTTTATACCGGAGGCCGGAGCTTTGCTTTTTTTTAATAAAATACTTTTTTTTTGAAAGCATAAATACTATTTTTTAATATTATTTTACTTTGCTTTCTCATTTTTTATTCCCCAACCCCCATTACCTTTTTTTTATTTCTTAAACTTTTTTTTTGTTTTCCCCTTTTCTCTCTATTCCTTATATGCTTTTCATGTCTCTCCCTCTTACACTTCAAGAGCAAATACGGCTCTTAAAAACATTAAGGTCAAACATTAAGAGAGAGAGAGAGAGACATGAAAAGCATACAAGGAATAGAGAGAAAAGGGGAAAACGAAAAAAAAAAAAGGTTTAAGAAATAAAAAATAATACAGTAATGGGGCTGGGGAATAAGAAAAGAGAAAACAGATTAAAAATAGTAAAATAACAGTAACGTATTAAAAAATTAAAGCTCCGACATATACCAATTTGGTGGTGGACTGGTGGTGGCACTCAATAGCAATTTGGCAAAAGGGTGTCAGTTAATATACGTATTTGGTATTTCAAGGAGCTCCTACACATAATGCATAAGTCTGGGGATAGTATAGTCCTTAGTCTACGTACTTGCCTCATAGCATTAGTGTTAATCAGCTCCAATACCATAGTCCAGCAAAAGCCACAGACCTTTAGTGGAGCTTTGCACTTCCACATAATTCATTACCGGGAAAATGTGGGAGACCGGGCCATTAACTCGAGATATAAAAGAATTACAAGTGAAAATGCCCGACAAAGAGTCAGTTGATCTATTAATAATTTCCTTTGATTTATTTCTTTCGAAGGGAATTTCCTTTGGAGTTTTTTCCTTTTTGGAAGAAGGTGTTTCTAGAGAGGTTGTTTTTAGGTCTAGAGGATTCTACTGAAGACTATAAATGTCAAGATGTGGAAAGCCATAATACTTATAAAAAAAGTTCAGCCTCTAATCAAGTAAAGACAGCTGCATTAGCAAGAAAAATACTTCCGTCTTTTACCTTGCAAGCAAACAAAGATATTAGGAACATTTCATGTTCTTCTCCAAACTGCTAGTCAGCTAGAAATAAACAGAAAGGCATGTCACCCTAGCAGCACCGGTTTAGAGTCACACTAAAAAAAAACACCAAATAAATGGGAACAAAGAATTGCAATAAATACAAATGTGCAGAAACTCACAGATCGACTTGTACAGTATGGTTGACCGCAGATTGATCTAGGAGCAGTCTGACTGGATCTCGATCATAGAGGAACTTCAAAAACATAATTACAAATTCGCTGCAAAGTAAAAAATGTGAAGCATCAAGAATACTTGAAATATTGAGAAACAAAGAAAACACAATATACCTGTTATACTGTGGAAGCGGATGATTAGTTTCTGACATTAGTATCTTGATACACCTAAGCAGCCAGCTGAAGAAATTTGAATACTGAAAGTAAAGAGAAAGAAAAGTGTGAAACATATAGTGATTATCACTCGAGGATCACAATTGCGGTGAGTAATAGATGATGGTTTATTATGAGCAGTTTGGATTCTTCTAAACAATTAAATTCTCACTTCTGAACAAATATCATAGAAAGTAAAGGAGTTCAAGATACTCTGCTACATTAGACTAAAAAGCTTATTCATCTTCCAAAAAATATTGACAACTAAGAACCACTAGACAGGCTAGATAAACATGTCAGAAGAAAAACAGAATAAATGAAACATAAACACCCATGCTATCAGAAGAAAAACAGAATAACTGAAACAAAAAAAAAACACATGCTTTCTGCCTTGCAGCTAGTTATTGTAAGCTATAGGAAGTCAGTATTCCGCATTCATGGGATAATGATGGTTAATCAAGTTGTCTCATTGATAATTTATTCTTTGTCAAGGCAAGTAAGCAGTAGTCACTATGAATATAAGAAAAGAAAAGAGGTTATATGGGTGAACTAGCATGAACCATTTTCTCTTTTTCAAATTGAAACATACAACTCAACTAGGAAACTTAGATCAGGAGAAATCTGAGAAAGGATATAAGTTCATTTATATTTGCACGAACTAGCTGGGGTGGGCGTTTGTACAACTCCATTGAACCATGAACACAGATACAATAACGCTGTAGGATGAAGAAATCAACACACACACGCACCTGCTGGACCACTGATGAAAGTATTTGAACAAAGCGAACAATTTGTAGAAGCAACATTCCCACTCTTTCAGTGGCACTGTCAATTAGTTTTTCATCCAGACCAATGCCCCCATAGCGTGCACGCCACCTTGCAAGACCTCTTAGTTCTCCCATTCTAAACCCAATCATCTCTGCTGCAGGCTGGTCATAGTGGCACAATAATTGAGCAAGTTTTTATCAGCTTTGAAAAAGAAAGCAGTTAAGTACTAACATGTACTATCAATTACATATATCAGCAATTTATTTAGATTAGTCTGGCAGAGATACCAATGCATGTGACATTGTCCATGCACACAAGCGATATCTCCGGATGAACAATCACCGAGAAAAGTTTTCTATCCAAGGTCGGTAGATAACACAAGATGTCAATATGGGCGATGCTATTGTGTTGCGGAATAACCTGGATGTGGTCAAGGACAATGAGCTGCAGTTCTTTCCCTGCATTAGAAACAACCTTCATCACACGCTTGAGTCCCTATTCAAGATGAACCAAATAATCAATAATCCATTGTATGACACTATGACCTAGAAACCAGACTACATAAAGCTAAGCATACCGATTCACCAAGAGAATTGACCAAAAATTGATGAAGTGGAGGACTTGTTCGAGCTCCGCCAAGAAGACTGAGAAACTCTTCTTGAGCCGAAGAATCCAGCCCTAGTAAAAAAAGAAAAATCTACCTCAGCATTTAATGGAAGAGAAGAAACAAAAAACAACAAAATCAACCCAGTGTAATCCGCATACAATGGGGGTGCTGCCCTGGAGTCAGGATGTACGCAGCCTTTCCCTTGTTTACGGGGAGGTTGTTTCCAAAATTGAGACCCTAAATGCAAAGATGCATTGAAGTATTGACTTTCGGCAACTTCACTAAATATAAGATGTACCGGAAGGTTTAATTAACCAATTTGATTCAGTCCATAATCCATTAAAAGCTGAAAGATGTTCTGTTGTATACGAGCATTACCATGGTCAACAATCAGTGTGGACAGAGGACGGAATTTCTCATGGAACACTTTAATGGCATCAGACCATTGCTTGTGCATGGTTGAAAGTGACATGCGAATAACTTCAGTTAAATCTTCAATGTTGGATGCCTGTTGAGCAACTTGATGAAGCTCTTTTTTCCTGAAGTGGATTTACAAGAACACTGCGAAATTTAATATCACTGACCATGACAAAAACCGTGGATGCGTTAAACATGCTGCTCTGCCCGTCACATTTTCATTTCCCACTTAAAATTTTAGTATTGGGGAAAACAGAATTAATTTGCTATAGATAACAGGAAACAATGGGTATCTATTTATAATGAGCAAAATGTGCTCAGCTCATCCGGAAATAGTTATGAACATATAACAAAGGTAAGAATTTCCAAATGAATGGTCATTACTATTCACATGCCATAACTTCAATTCAGTTGTCAATACAACTTTAATGTTGCATGGGCATTTCATTATTGTTTTTTGTTGATAGCAGGGGCTTGGAGTTAACGACCAAGAAAACATGCGGTGGTGGATCTGAGGAAACTCAAACTTGAGACCTCTTGAATAAATCTCAGAGGGTCTAGCTACCCACTCCGGGTTTACATGGGTGATTCATTCCACCAAAATAAAAATCCACATGCATATAATAGCCAAGTTTAAGGGCTTCATTGCACCTGATCATCTCCATATAAATATGGACGATTTTCTTTTCTATTATTTGCTTGGGTTAACTCATCAAATACGGAGGTTATTCCAAGGCTTTTTTATTCTCAAATAAAAATTCCCATTCTTTATTTTTGATAGAAAAATAAGTTTTATAAAACAAGTGGCAAATGATCCTCAAAGCACCAGATGTGTCCTTTAAGTTCAGTAACGTTACAAAGAGCGCCAATTGCGGTGTGTTGGGAAAAAACGGGTATAACAATAAAAGCGAAAACGGTCACTTTTCCGTCTTTACGTTTCAAGATGGGCACAAAATAAAAACAGATAACAAAATATATTGGGACGACATCAAATTTAACTTGAACCGCTCCACTATGATAAAATAATGGAGTAACAATAACACATCTCTAGTAATGACTAGAGGCTCACAAATACAATCACCCGGATAGGATGGATTACAACAGTCAAAATAACCTCACCACTGTAAGTGTTGGATCACTCTACTCACCTAGCTAGGGGCTAAACGAATTCTTCCCAAACTCTCCACACTAGGGTGGCTAACTCTTCTGAGGATTTCTATTTGGATGTGGATACCAAATGCCTTCTCCAAGTTGACCATTAATGGTAGTAGATTGAGGCTTGCTGATGTTTACTTGTATCAAAACAGAAATATTTAATTTTCCAATCGGTTATGCATTTTAATGCGGCTATGCTTGAACTAACGAGCTGGAACTTGAGTATTACTTGGCAACGTACTTACTATGCATTTGACGTTGATTACGTTATTTAATTGCATCCTAGGAACAACCATATTCATGAGAAAAATAACTCCACACTCTTGCTTGAACCGTTTGCATGAAGCATCCCTTATCCATTTTAAGTTTATTCTCGTGGTTCCTTAAATAAGATGGAACCCCCCAACACGTTGTACAATTGAGTGTGGATAATCCCTAAAACTCCCTCCTCTATTATGTTTAATTTTGTTAGAACACCCCTAACTTTTAATAAATACTGTCTAGACACCCCAAAATTGACTATTTCACCCAAAAAAAAATGTCAACTTATTTCAATAAATGTCAACTTTTAATAAATAGATTTTTATTATATTAATCCAAGACAAAGTGTTGTATCTTTTTGTTTAAGTAGCTGATCAACTTATTTCCAAAAAGCATAGGCATGAATTTAAAAAGCTTGGCCAACACTGCATCAGGATTGAGAGCACGAGATGAGTTAAAATTGGGTAAGGGATGAGCGGAAATATATTAAAGACGAATGATGGGAATTATAATGCAGATGTAGAAGTTAATTGCAACTCACTCGTGCGCGTCCACTCAATGGGTATTAAGGGAAGTTCACATGATTTTTTTGGTCAAACGGTCCATTTTGGGGTGTTTAGACAACAATTTTTAAAATTTAGGGGTGTTCACTATTCTAACAAAATCGAATATATTACGGGTGTCCTTGCAAACTTTGGTATATATAAAAGGGGTGTCCTAACAAACTTTTCAAATATTTCATAACCATAGTCTCTCAGCGGTTCTAACTACCGAACCCGAACAACTTTTGTTAAGGTCTCAAACTCGAAATAAACTCGGACCCGTTTGACCCGTGCAAAAACAAATCAAACCCGATTAACCCGGAAATATTTTGGGTCAAACGGGTCGACCGGGTTAAGGTAGAAAAAAAATATAGCGGCTTCTTTTTGACTGGATTAGTACACTATGACCAAAGACACAAAAAAGTACGATAGTACGTTTTGGCTGAAATTCAGCAAAAACACACCGTGCGTTTGCATCTTCAATCTGAAAAATGGGAATGGATGCACCAAGGGGGGGGGGGGGGGGG
>ONZK01002902.1:62422-73535 GCA_900322385.1 Pharnaceum exiguum
CCCCCACATACTACTCCTCACTCTCCAATCGAAACTCCAACACTTCTCTCTCTCTCACATCCATAAACCCAATCTCATCACCCATAACCACCACACTCTCTCTCCACATTCACACCCATCACACCCCATTTTCTTTGGCATCATCCCACCACCATCTATCACCGACGACAACATAGTTCGTGTCTACCTTCAACCATTAAAACCCAATTCGTGACTATGAGTTTCATTTTGTGACCACATAAGCACATTTTGTTACCCCCGTGTTTTAGACCGTGACCCCTTGAGCGTGTTTTGTGACCCCCTCAACAATAATGTGTGACCCTGTGAGCGCAATTTGTGACCCCCTTTTTGCGACCCATCTTTGTCGACCTTAATGCATTTTGTGACCCCTCGAACATTCATCTGTAACCCCCCGATTATTCTTTTGTGACTCCTGTTTTTTAAACCCGTGACATTATAAACTCAATTTGTAACCTTTTAAATTCGTGGCCCTTAATATGTATTTATGACTAATATTTGATGAGAAAGAATGGGTTTGAGGTTTTATGTGACCATGTTTGAATTTTTTAATAAGAAAAATGGTGGGATTGAGTTTTCTTTTAGAGGGGAGAGAGTGTGAAAAAAATGGTGCTTTGTATGAGGAAAAAGAATAGGGGATCTTGAGGAGAGAGAGTGGAACAATGATAAAAGAGGTGAAAATAACAATAAAGAATTAGGAGAGAAGAAATGGGAATTGAAAGTTTGATTTGTGAGGAAAGAGATTGAAATGAGGTTATTGGAGGTGGTGTTGTTTCAAAGGTGAAGGAGAAATGGAGATGTAAGGGAAGGGGGAGGGGGAGGGAATATTTTTTTTTTTATTAGGGACAGTAGGGAGTAATATAGCTATATAATCCCAGAAGTATAGTAGAAGGATTCTTATATGACTCCCCTCCCCCTTCCCTTGTGGATGTAACGAACTAACGACAGATGATGTCCTTGGTCGTACCCGACCACGTTTAATTATTGCATAATGAAATAATATAAGGGCATTTGCCCCCCTTCACACACACAAAAAAAAAAAACTCACTAAATTCTTAAGCCCCCTGATTGAGTCCAAAGTTATTCAACTTCAGTTGCTCCAGGGAGTGAAGATCGAGAGACTAGCCCTACAGGGCCAAAACTTCAAATTGACTATATATTATCATTGAAAAGGTAAGTACAAATTCTTGTTTTTTTTTTTTGGTTTGAAGTACAAATTCTTGTTTAATCTCTATTTGACTTTTTTTTTTGCTAACTATAATATATTAAGTAGGAAAATTAAAAACAATGCCCTATTTAGTTTCGTGTTCATGGATTATTTAGTCCGTTCAAAAGGTTTTGTATGTCACACTTTTTAGTTGTGTATTAACTTCACGTTTTCTTCTTCGCTTTACCATGTTAATAGCCAAAACAACTATAGATCATCCTCCAGTGAGTGACTCTGACTACAAGTACACACTGTGTTGGACTATAAGAAGAAAAAAAAAATACAAATTTATTCAGAAAATAGGCCATGTTCTTTTCTGCTTCACTTTAGTTTTATTCAGTTGAGTTTTTTGCGATTCAGCTCGTAACTTGTGAACGCTAAGTTTTGATCCCGATATCCATTTGTAGTTATTAGTATATCATTGGAAATGTCTCACCATGAAGTTTCGTAAATGTACAATATTGATAGGGTTTTTAATAAGTGTTTGAGTGCCAAAATAATTAAACAAAAAGTTCACTTTTTTTCAGTTCAGTTCAGATTTATTTAGTTCAGTAAAGTCCAGCTCTAAAGAACTCGCTCATAGTTCCTATAGGGGTTGCATGGGTATACTTATATGATAATTTGATAGACGATGTGTTCTAAGTAATTTCAAATTATTAGTTAAGTTTCGACCAAATTGGTTATGTGATGTGAATGAAGACATGCACTTTGCTAAAAATTGTTAGGAACTATTTATGTGAGGTCGAGGACCAAGGAAGAATATACTACATCTCCAACTTTTGTGGTAATTGATGAGTCTGGCCACTGATATGCCATGCTAGGAAGAATGTTTTTGAGGTCTATATAGATTTCTAAGAAATAAAAACTATTTATGTGAGGACCTAGGAAATTAGTTTACTCCATAATTTTGATAATTAATTTATGAGCGACACAAGAAGAATATAATGCTTTTGAGGTCTTGCTGATTAGTCATATGTGATTCCGATTTTGGCAGTCCACCGTGCGCAATCAGTTCCCGTGTTGACTCGGGAATGGACGAGTGGTTATATGATGTTTACGAGACCACAGGAATCATTGAGCGGAGGCGTGATGATGATCCAATTACTGATGAATGGGGGTCAAAAAGGGCCCGGCTAAAACGTCCAGGTGCAACAGCCACCAAGAAATTGCAGCAGGACCGGCTTAGCTGCTTACCTGACTCAGTCTTGCACCACATTCTGACATTCCTCCCTCGGGGGTGGGACCATCTTTGGGCCTCTATCCCCAGCCTTGTGTTTAAACAGGATGATCCTTATTCTCAACTTGAAGCAGATGAGTTTGCTGACTTTGTGAACTGGACCCTCGTTTTGTGCACCTCTAGGGAGATACATCGGTTTTGCATTTCTTTTGTCTACAAAACGGATAAAAGGTACAAGGTTGACTCGTGGGTGCGGTTTGCTGTCAACCACAGGGTGCAAGAGTTAGAATTGCTTTTTAATTTCTCGGATGATGACTTCTATGTGCGTAGTCCGGGAATGCAGTACCATTTACCAAGTTTCCTATACAAATGAAGCAATTACTAGGTTAAATTTGAGGGACTGTATGCTTGGAAACTTCAACAATGGCGAAATCAAATGGAAATCATTGAAGAGTTTGTCAATGAGTCGATGTATGCTGAGTGAGACTTTCGTAGAAAAAATGTTTGCAGGTTGCCCTGCTTTGGAATATTTAGAATTGGATAGCTGTAGCGGGATAAGTAAACTTGACGTTGTTGCTGTTGGTGTTAAGGAATTGGTGATAAATTATCGTTCTGATGGAGATATATATTCTAAAGGCTTGCTAATAATTTCAGCTCCGCATTTTCGATCACTCACTGTTGGTGGGAATTTGTATAATAAGAAGATCCAAGTCAAAAATTTGTGGTCCTTGGTTGAGGCGAAGCTTTGTTTTGAATGCAGGATAACTGACTCTGAGCACCCTGGGTATGAAGAACACCGTATTCAGGTGAGTGAAATCCTTGGGAGTATCAGACATGCCTAGAAACTGATGTTGGGGGTTTATTTTCTTAAGGTGAGTAACCGACTGTCCTACTTGTCCGGCGACATTTACTAGCCAAAATTCAATTGGAGTGGAGTGTATGTCGTGGCGGAGGGATGCTTTTCTTTTCAATTATGAGGTCTGTCTGTTACTAACTTGCTCTATGTGGACATTTTTGCTTCATCTAGGTTCTCTCATTGTGTTGTGACACACTCACCCCCTGTCATCTATCTTGTAAGAGTCTAGTTCTGCAATTCGAAGAGTTTGAAAAATCGAAGCTCTCAGGGATTGCATCTGTACTCCAAAGCTGTACAGAGCTTGAAACATTGAGGATGGATATCAAGGGCAATTTCGAGGTTTATTGTGAGCCAGACTGCAATGTAAGTTTTTAGTTGCTTATGTATGTCATGTATGAGACCATTTATATTCATATCTATTTCTCCATTTGACCGAATCCCTCAGTGAAGTGTCAAAATGAGCTATGAGCACTAAACAAGGAGATATTGCTTAATTAAAAACCTAGAATAGAAGGACGATCACCCTCTTCCTAGCTTTGACATCCTGGATATGAGCCTCCTTTACTACAGAAATAGGAACATGCTTAATGGAACAGAAGAGTAGATTCTGAGCCTTCTGCAGAATGTAATTGCACAGCTTGGAAGCCTCTCTTTCAAGTTCAGATGGACATTGCAACCAAGGGAAAGCATTCTTAGCACCGCATTGAAGCGATATAGTGTTGTGCCTCAGCCCCCATAAGATCGCTTCCAACTCTGCTTGAAGTTCCGCCTGAATTGCAGATTGACTGAACCCACTGCCACGCCCTCCACCTAATGCTTTTTGGTCCCATGCCCCATCCTTCACCACAATGGTCTTCCCTGTAGCACAAAGAATGACTCCTCGATCATCATGGTTTATGTCCTGGGCTTTCTTTGTGGATCCCATATTCACTTCTTAGCTTCCATATTTCGAAAGTTCGAATCCTACCAGCTTCATTAGCAAGAGTAACCAAATTGTTCTTTATCTTAATCAGCCTTCACACCTTCGTGTCTTTCTGCTGTCTAAACTATATTTATTTTGATTTCTATGCAACCCCGAAGAATAACTTAAACCTTTTTTAGTGAGGTCCTCAATCCTCACCTGGCGGATTTTATTCTCAGCGTAATTCATTATATCATTGAACTTCTTATGCATAGTTACAATATGGTAAAACGCACATTATGCTGTAATTTGTTTTCTCTACATTTTACAGACTACTGATATGCGAGTACAGTTTTGGGAAAGACAAATTCAACCTTAATCCCAAAACTGATTGGGGTTGGCTGACACATACCAAAATGAAAGTAGATTGTTTGTACTACGTATCGATATTGTGCAACTTAATAATTTAACTGTATTACTGTTGTCATGCAAAATAAGTTTAGAACTGAATGCCACTATTGAAGCTTCTCAGAAATTGATGTTGTGTTGAAGACATTAGGGTGTTTTAAATTTCTATTTTTAAGTTTTATACTTTTATTCAGAAATAATAATTTTCAGTAATCCCTTTTCTAGCTAATTAACTTTTGGAGTGTTTGTATAATTTTCATCTTTCAGGACGATGACGGTAATTTTTTCGAAACATTCGATGGTTATTTATGGGGTTGGGACTGGGCGAGTTTTCAGATCTCTCAACGCAGTTGCAAATGCCTTAGTCGTTCTTTGAAGACTGTTGAGATTCTTGGATTAGATCCGGATGCGATGAATGCCGAGCTTGTACTGTTATTCTTGCAGTTCTTCTTAGAACACGCCAAGGTTCTCGAGCAGCTTTCTATCGTTCCTAAAAGTTCTAGTAATGAACGCCATTTGTTTGAAATGGCTCAGAAGCTGCTAAACTTCCCAAGATCCTCTCCACGCGCAAGAGTTAAGCTCCACAAGCCAGAAGTTCACCTTAATATTTGATGATACAATCTTAGAAGTTCTCATTGTTTGGAACTTGGAAGCTCTTGTGAATAAAATTAAGCTCGATTCTCGAACAAAGTAGTTTCTGTTATTTTTGTTTAATTATTACAATGGGTTCAACTGAGGAGCAGTTTATTTTTGTGTTCGCTGATGTTTCAATAAGGGGCTCTTTGGTTGGTGAGCTCACAAAATTATATCCTGCTGCAGTCAGAAATTGTATTCTCTGTTCATTTGTTGATGTTACTCTGGCACTGATCAAATCACTCAAATTAGTACGTAGCTACCTTTGTTTCGGCTGTCAATCAATTATATATCCACATTCCTCAAAATAGTGGTTTACTAGGGCAACTATGTTTTGAACACTTCAGTTCTGTTTCAGTTCTTAGCATTCGATGGTACAAACAGAACTGAATTGGTGTGGATTGCATCTAGTTATTTGCATTCAACTACATCTAGTTTGTTAAATTATATAAACTAAAAATTACAAGAATTTGAAAACTAAGCCCAAATTTTATAAATCTACTTGTAAGATGGGGATGCTCATGAGTACTCTGATCCATTTCTCCAGAAATTGGCCTGGATAACCTTGCCTTGTGATTATAATGAAATTATTTAGGTTATGACTACATAAGCTTAATACTAAGCTGCATGGTCAAATCAGTGCCATTGATCAACGACGTATTAGTCACCAATTCCTCTCCTTTTGTTCTGCTCCCTTCTAATAAGAAGATGAATGGCCACTTTCTGTGATAGATCGATGTTACGCCGTCTGATTTCAGAGAAGTTTATTATGATGCCAGAGTGATTTCAGTTGGGGTGAAATTAGCTTTTGATTAGCTAGCGACTACGAAACAGGACAAGGTTAGCTCATACCGTAACGTAGTTTGTCGTCAATGATAGCTGATAGTGATAGGCCGGGTCTCAGAACTAGAATTGCTCCTACATGTATGAGTCTGGTAACGGTTGCTTCTCTTTTCTCATACTAGTTGTTCATTGCTCGATTATATTGTTCCGATACCATACAGAAATGGTGCAATTGAGAAGTTAATTAACTCGAGACGTTGTATAGGTTGGCCATACAGTAGAAGAAATCTGTTGGGAATACTACGAGGAGGTTCGCCTTTGAAATTGCGCGTGGATCTGTTTAAGTAGAACTTCAGGGCTTGTTGGCTTGGAGCACTTGTACCAGGTTTGGAGTCTTATACCATTATGGTAGAATTCACGGCCATTTGATTAGCTGCTTGTCTATTTATGCCAACACTGTTGTCTATCAGTTTATCATGTCTTTTTTCTTTTGATAAAGAGTTTATCATGTCTCTACAGTCTTCACACTAGTTCCACAATCCACATGAATGAATCTCTTATAATCAAATTAATTTTAGCTGACAAGTGCAATACATTTTGGATAAAAAGGTACGGGACAAATAAATGTACGTAGTACGAGTAGTACTTTTATCTCATTAGAGTACACAAATTTGTCTGCTCATTGAAGTTCTTATTCATGTGGCCTTATCAGATGATATTCTTAAACCTTATAGAGTAGTCAACAAAGTCGTTGTAGTATAGTGGTAAGTATTCCCGCCTGTCACGCGGGTGACCCGGGTTCGATCCCCGGCAACGGCGCTTTTTCATTCCTTTTTTATAAACTTTCTAACCTGACATAAAAGTCCCTCATTTCTGTAACTATATCTGTTACAGTGAGAAAACCCACACTGAGAGACTCTCAATGTCAGAACTCAGAAAGTCAGAAGCAACATCAGCAAAATCTATTTCCACCTAAAGGGTAACTCTCTCCCTCTTTTACCTTTTTCTTGTACTATCCATGTTGTTTAATTTCTGAAAATTGCAATGCTAAAGTTTGAACCTTTGGTGGCATCATTGATTACCCATTTTCCCTTTTTGTTGTTTAAGTTGAAAGTTATTATCATTTCTGACAATGAAATTCTGGGTTATTCTTAATGCAATGAATTTTTTCATTCTTTTCATTTTTTGGGCTTACAGGGTTATTCTTAAAGTTAGCTCTAGTGGGTAGTTTAAACTAATCTTTAATTTCCATTATAAAAAGAAGAAGAAGAAACTTTAGTTTGGGAAAATAAGAAATTTTGTTAATGATAGTAGATACATATGCCATTTCTCATACCAACTAAAAGAAAATATTATGGTTGGTTTTGTATCCTTTTACTTATTGTTTGTGAGCTCGAACCGCTGACATGGTTGTAAAACAGGAACACCTGCAATGTAATGCAGGAGTTGTTATGCTTTAGGATGAATGTGATAAAGGGCTTATGTATGGAAAAGTAGAAGGATTTGGTGATGTTTAATTATGGTTACAATTGTGAATATTGTGAAATTAACAGATTTTTCTTTGTGGAATTTGTAGGCCGCCGAGGGGTTTCGTAGTGTGAAGGTGTTTGGGTTTTGATTAGTTTTTGATATGAAGAGGTAGGAATCTTAGAATCCAAGTCATGTCGGAGAGCAGCTACTCTCATATTGAAGAAGAGGTAGATTATGATGAAGAAGAGGAAGAAGTGTCAGCTGACGAGGAGGAAGAAGAATACGTAAAAATAGTAGAAGAAGCACAGTCATCACGTAAACCTAATTGTGGCAGGGGTGTTGATGATCAACCCAATAAACGTCTAAAGGTTTGTGTGGATCGAATCAGCCAATTGCCAGAAGCATTAATTGCCGACATTCTGTCCTTGATGCCTACCAAATATGCTGTAAGAACTAGTGTTTTGTCCAAGAGATGGCTGCACGTCTGGACATTGACTACTGCCCTCATATACGATTTTGAAGGGGAATTCAAGGATTCAGAGGAATTCGCCAAGTTTGTTGACAGAACCCTGATTCTCCATAAATCCTCTAAAATATGCAAATTTGAATCGAGATCACGTGTCATTTACGGCATAGAAGACTCAATTAAACTGTGGCTCCATGCTGCAGCCATTAAGCATGTAGAAGAGCTCACCGTTGAGTCTAAATTCGGTAGATCCTATGAATTGCCTTAGAGCTTATATTCATGCGAATCTTTGAGAAGAATGAGTTTGAGTTATTTCCATTTTATTCCTAGTTGCTCTACTTTGAATTGGCTATCACTCAGACAGTTAAGTCTTAGGCATGTGTGGTTGAAGGACAATTTGATTCAGAAGTTGCTAGCTGGTAGTCCTCTTTTGGAGTCTCTGAAGCTGAAAAGTTGTGCCGGTTTTAGTCGTATTGACATAACTTCGGAAAAGTTAAAGAGACTAATAATAGATGGTTTTTTAGATCTTTCAGAGTGCGGTTGGTTGGATCTGTATGCTCCCCATCTTTGTTCGTTGGAGATCCAAGGTTTTATGGCTGAGAAGAAATGCAGGCTGAAGAATATTATATCTTTGGTTCATGCTAGCTTTACTTTTTCTATGAGACACTGGGATCATCTGGATTTTGATCCTGATTCTGATTCTGATGATGGTGACTTTAATTTGAGAATTCGTGAGCAGAAGTATATGGTGCAGGAGCATCGATGCTGTCCGTCGTGTTGAGAATCTAACTCTTGCAACTTGGGTTGTTGAGGTTAGTACATTGCTTTTACATTTATCTTGCTTTGCCTTCTTAACTATCTGGAAGTTCAAGTTGTAGGTACTTGACAAGTAGAAGTACTGTCTTAAATATTTGGGTACTGAATCAATAGGCTGCTTTCAAATTTGATCTAATCGGTTTAGTTCTTAGTATTTCTGTCTAGTGAGGTCTGTAAGATTCATGGAAACTGCAATGTTATGCAGTAATTGTGCTGTTGGTTGGTTTTTGATTAATATCTTTGTTTGGTTAGGTTCTTTCATATTATGAGGAGGAAGGTTTTCGTGATTTATATTCAAGTCGCAAATCTTTGATACTGAAGCTAGGCCTCTTTGCGTATGATCTCCCTGGCATAAAGGCTTTGTTGGAAAATTCATTCTTGTTAGAGAGACTGGTTCTTGACATGTCGTCACACTCGAACTTGCATCAAGAGGTTATTTCTATTCTTCACTGTTGTGTTTCAACCATATTTTGCTTAAGCTGTCAACTTAAGATAAAACCTGATCACTTAAATTTCAAAATGTTGTTCTAACATGTAACATGTAACATACATGTTACACCGGGTGTACCATGCTCCACATTTGTTGTTTAACTTGTTTTCTTTCATCTTTGCCCCAAACTAAAAAAAAACAATACTACCTAGTGACAAAGGAGAGGTGCACTGTGCTAGGTACAACCCGGGTGTATTGTTTAAATTATTGTTAAATTATAACCAATCGATCCCCCACCCATCTTCCCTATAAAAAAATAGAGGAAATTGGAAAAGAAAAGAAAATAAGTAAATGAAGGTACTGATCTTAAATTCGTGGCTAACTGGTTTTGTAATTGAGCATGTCTTTGAAGGTTGTAATTTTCCTTTTCAGTTAGTTGACTGCGAGGAATTAGATGGCATAAATGGCAAGACGTACTGGCAGGAAAAAAAGACGGTTCCCCAGCTCCTCAAGACTGTTGAGATCATTGGCTTCTCCCATCGTGTGACTAAGCTATCAGAATTTCTGCTGAAAAATGCGAAGGTGTTGGAGAAGATTATTTTCCGATCAAATCATTCGCAGTCATATGTAGGAAGAACTTTTTTCAATATAGCTCCGCAATTGTTGAGTTTCCCACGAGCCTCACCTAAGGCTCAAGTTATGCTTCTGTGAATTGCGTGCTTGGTTCAGACTGAATCTCCGTTGGGCCAAGATTTTAGCGAAGGCAATGTTCTGTATTAAGTTATTGTAAGTTAGAGCTTATGATTATGTTTGGTACATACTTTGATAGTTCTCGTTTTGTCAGATAACTTGTGGCACCGTAAGTGCCTTTTAGATGGCTAGATCTATTTCTAATATGTCGGCATAGGCATAGCTTGATGACTATTGTAGTGTTTGGTCTCTTGTGTTGTTTTTCAATTAGCAGAAAATGAAACAGAAGATGGAACTATGGTTTAGAGTTTGTTGTACGAATTGAAATGTTTGCTTGAGTAACATGATTGGTAAAATTTATGATTCATCGCTAGAAGTATTTTACGTCAAGCTTTTGTGGTTGAATTTATGTAGGAGTCTATGTTGAAAAGAATATGTTGTATCACTTACAAAACAGGATTACGTCAGGCGTCAGCTCAGACCTGGTAGAGCTAAGAGCTAGAAGCCTAGAACTACCTTATGTTACTTGATGCTTCACTTAGGTCTAGAATTAATAAATAGTAAACCTATCTGCCATTATTATTTATGTAGCTGTAGTTTGATCATTGATGCACTAAAATCTACAGTGTTCATATCAAAGGGGTTTTCGACAAAGAGTCGAGGATATGTCCAAATGTCCAATAAGCATGCACCCTTGGCTGTTACATGATGTTCTGCGAAGGTCGACTTAAGATCAACAAAGTCGTTATAAGGAGTAGACCAGTCAAAAATTGACTCGAGCCGAATGTTTTTTTTTAGGGTCTTTAACTCGAGATAGATCTGAACCCGATATACCTGGAAATTACTAAGTCAAGCGCATTAGGATTGGGGTCGACCTGCTCAAGTTGTACAATTTTTTTTATAGTTTTTTAATTTTGTCCATAAAAATAGTGAAATTGTGCCGATTAGACTTGATACAAGTCAAAATAGCACCATTTGAAAATAGGGGCTTTAACAAATTTATTACCATAATTTTTAAATTTCTTATTAAATTATTTTTTGCTTAAATAAATAATGTAAATATGAAAAATTATAGTAATTCATTTCTTTTCGTCCTCTATCTATATATATCCATTTTGGGCAAATTTTACTATGCACCCGGGTGCACCTTGCAAGGTGCACCCGGTCCCGCGCGTGTAGTACACGCGCCCGACAGAAAAATTTAAAAATTTTTTTTTTTGAATTTTTTTTTTTCGAAATTTTTTTTGATTTTTTTTTT
>ONZK01002902.1:73943-90981 GCA_900322385.1 Pharnaceum exiguum
TCGCATATCTAATATAACACTTTTTTATTGCATTCGGAGGAGCGATTAATTGCATTCAGAGGGCGATTAATCGCATTTAGAGGGGCGATTAATCGCATTTAGAGGGGTGACTAATCGCATTCAGAGGGCGATTAATCGCATATCTAAGATAACACTTTTTAATTGCATTCGGATGGGCGATTAATCGCAGTCAGATTCAAAGGGCACTTTTTTATTGCATTCGGAGAGGATTAATCGCATTCAGAGGGCGATTAATCGATATGTTAGAGGAACTTTTTACCATTTTTTTGATTGCATTTGAGGAGCGATTAATCGTATTTAAGGGGCGATTAATCGGATTCAGAGGGGGATTAATCCATATTGCCCAGATTTTTTTTTAAAAAAAAGCGAATTTTTTTTTTTAAAAAAAATGAGTTTTTTGCATTCGGTGGGGCGATTAATGAAGGAAGGGGGGTGATTATTAGGCCGGTGTACCTAGCTAGGTGCACCCTGTTACTATATTAGTAACAGGGTGCACCTAGTTAGGTACACCCGGGTGTACAGTTCATACACTCTCCATTTTGATATATATTGTTAATAAATACATATGCTCATTTCTCAGAGCAACAAAAAAGAAGAAGAAGAAAGTAAGCACATATGTACTGTACTAGTTATAGTTGTTTGTGAGATCAAACCGCCTACATGACCTAGGAAACAGGGACACTTGCTATATATATGCTATGCAAGAGGTGTTATGCTATAGGATAAATGTGAGAAAGGGCTTGTGTATGGAGAAGTAGAATGATTTGGTGATGTTTATGGTCATGGTTACCATTGTGAATGTTGTGTAATTGACAGACGTGATTTATTGTGGGATTTGTAGGCCGCGAGTGTTTGTAACAGGGTGAAGGGGCTTGGGTTTTGATTACTTTTTGGTATCAAGAGTTAGGATCTTAGAATACAAATCATGTCGGAGAGCAGCTACTCTCATATCTTAGAAGAAGTGGAAAAAGTAGAAGAAGAGTTATATTATTATCAAGAAGAGGTAAATATAGTGGAAGAAGCACAGTCATCACGTGTACCTAGTTATGGCAGGGGTGTTGATGATCAACCCAATAAACGTCTGAAGGTTTGTGTGGATAGAATCAGCCAATTGCCAGAAGCATTACTCGCCCACATTCTGTCCTTGATGCCTACCAAATATGCTGTAAGAACTAGTGTTTTGTCCAAGAGATGGCTGCACGTCTGGACATTGACTACTGCCCTCATATACGATTTTGACGGGAAAACCAAGGATTTAGAAAAATTCGATAAGTTTGTTGACAGAACCCTGATTCTCCATAAATCGTCTAACATATGCAAATTTGAGTTTAGATCACGTTCTACTTACAACATCCAAGACTCGATTAAACTGTGGCTCCATGCTGCCGCCATTAAGCATGTAGAGCAGCTCATCGTTGAGCCTAAACTCGGTGGCTCCTATGAATTGCCTTATGGGTTATATACATGCGAATCTTTGAGAAGAATGAGTTTGAGTTACTGCGACTTTATTCCCAGTTGCTCTACTTTGAATTGGCGATCACTCTCACATTTGAGTCTTAGGCATGTGAGGTTGCAGGACGATTTGATTCAGAAGTTGCTAGCTGGTAGTCCTCTTTTGGAGTATCTGAAGTTGAAAAGTTGTGCTGGTTTTAGTCGTATTGACATAACCTCGGAAAAGTTAAAGAGACTAATAATAGATGGTTATTCAGATACTTCGGAGTGCGGTTGGTTGGATCTGTATGCTCCCCATCTTTGTTCGTTGGAGATCCAAGGTTTTATGGCTGAGAAGAAATGCAGGCTGAAGGATATTGCATCTTTGGTTCATGCTAGCTTTACTTTTCTTATGAGATACTGGGGTGATCTTGATTCTGATTCTGATAATGACTCTGATGATGTTTTAAATTTGAGAATTTGTGAGCATACGTGTATGGTGCGGGCTCTGATGGATGCTGTCCGTCGCGTTGAGAATCTAAGTCTTGCGACTTGGATTGTTGAGGTTAGTGCATTGCGTTTACATTTATCTTGCTTTGCCTTCTTACCTATCTGGAAGTTCAAGTAGCAGGTAATTGTCAAGTAGCACTGTCTTTAATATGTGGGTACTGAATCCCTAGGCTGCTTTCAAATTTGATCTAATCGGCTCAGTTATTTGTATTTTCTGTTTAGTGAGGTCAGTAAGATTCATGGATACTGCTATGTTATGCACGAATTATGGTTGTTGGTTGGTTTTTGATTAATATTTTTGTTTGGTTAGGTGCTTTCATATAATGAGGTGAAAGGTTTTCATCATTTCAATTCAAGTCGCAAATCTTTGATACTGAAGATAGGCCTCCTTCCATATGATCTCCTAGGAATAGAGGTTTTGTTGCAAACTTCACCCTTCTTAGAGACACTGGTTATTGACATGTCACACTCGAACTTGCATCAACAGGTTATTTCTACTCTTCACTGTTGTGTTTCAACCATATTTTGCGTAAGCTATCAACTTGGGAGAAAACTTGATCAACTTAAATTATAAAATGTTGTTATAACCGAATTGTTACATGGTATACCGGGTGTACCATGCTCCATGTTTGTTGTTTATATCTACCTAGTTACAAAGGAGAGGTACACTATGCTAGGTGCACCGGGTGTACGGTATAAATTGTTGTTATATTATAATCAATCGATTCCCCCCACCCATCTTCCCTTTAAAAAAATAGGAGGAAATATGAAAAAAGAGAAGAAACGAAGTAAATTAAGGTACTGATCTTAAATTCCTGGCTAACTGGTTTGTAATTGAGCATGTCTGTTAAGGTTGTAATCTTTCCTTTGCAGATATTTGACTGCGAGGAATTACAAGGCTTAAATAGCAACACATACTTGCAGGGAAAAAAGATGCTTTCCCAGCACCTCAGGACTGTTGAGATCATTGGCTTCTCGTATCATGTGACTAAGCTATCAGAATTTCTGCTGAAAAAGGCCAAGTTGTTGGAGAAGATTATTCTCCGATCAAATAAATCTCAAACATATGTTGGAGGAAACTTTTTCAATATATATTGAAAAATTGTTGAGTTTCCCACGATCCTCACCCAAGGCTCAAGTTCTGCTGCGGTGAATTGCTTGATTGGTTCAGCCTAATTCTCCGTTGGGCTAAGCTTTTTGCAAAAACTATGTTCTGTATGAACTATGATGTGGGAGCCTATGGTTATATTTGGTTCATACTTCCCTAGTTCTCGTTTTGCCAGAACGGTTTGTGGCACATTCTAAGTGCCTTGAAGATGGCTAGATCTATTTCTAATATGTCGGTGTCGGCATAACTAGATGGCTATCTATTCTAGTGTCTGGTCCCTTGTATTTGTTTTTCAATTAGCAAAAAATGAAACAGATGATGGAACTATGGTTTAGAGTTTGTTGCTAATTGTTTGTTGTATTAAAACTAAGTTCTTTTAAATAACAATAAGAGTGTAGTCATGTTGCACGAATTGAACAATTTGCTTGAAGAGTAATTTGATTTGTAAAATGTATGATTCATCGCTGGAGATATTTAACCAAGTTATGGTCAACGAAAAAAACATACAAAGGAGTGAAGGACAACCTTTTCGTCAAGCTTTAGTGGCTGTATTAACTCAGGCTGTAGAACGTTGATGTTGAAAAGAATACTGTTGTGCCACCGTCTACAACGCCTCAAATTTAACCTCACAAGTCTCAACTGCAGCATTTAATTTGATCTCCTTGTTCAAGGACCATGTCATTCTCACTTAAAATTCAATTAGGGCTACAATTAATTAGTAAACCTATACGTCATTATTATTCATGTAGCTAATAGTTTGATGCACGCACTAAAACCTTTGGCTTTTACATTTGTTGAGAATCTATCCAATAAGGGAATAAGCATGTACCCATTAGCTGTTACGCCTGTTAGCATCATGCCAGCATGACGAAAGTAGAATGGAATCAGTGGCTTCAATATATTATAAGCTCGACGTAAGGACAACAAAGTCGTTGTAGTATAGTGGTAAGTATTCCCGCCTGTCACGCGGGTGACCCGCGTTCGATCCCCGGCATCGGCGCTTTTTTAATTTATTTCCCTTTCCACTCTGTGACTCTTTAATCAGTGTCTTAACCTGCTCAAATGTCCCTCCTTAGTCCTTCCTGAACATTACAGCGACAGATAAAGTAGAAAACACACTGAGAGACTAAAATGCAATTACAGCAACATCTGATCCCATCTAAGGCCACGCCTGGGATGCCTCGATTCAAGGAGAAAAAGTTACATCTGAAATAATTGCTATCTGAAAGATTAGGGAGATGTCATGATCTTCAAAGAGGAGAGAGGAAGGGGGCTGAATTTTTAACTTCTGAATGCATCAGTAAAATCAATCCAGGCAAGCCCAAAGGGTAACAATTTCTTCACTTTTTACATTCTTGTTTTTTTTTTTTTTCATATGAAAAGACTGTAACCTGTTCTTTCCATGTTGTTTAACTTCTGAATTTGCAATATATAAAAGTGTGATCCTTTGGTGGCATGATTGATTACCCATTTGCCCATTTTGTTGTACTTGTTGGAAACTTGGAATATCAGCCTTTCTTCTGACATTTGTGTGGCAATTGGTGATATGAAACTCTGGCCGGTTATTCTCATGCAATGCAATGCAATTCTTTCATTTTATTTTGGGTTGTGTGAGTTATTTCTGGGGTAAGGTTTAATGAATAGTTCAAATTAATCTATTATTTGGGTAGATGAGAAATTTCGTTATTAAAAGCAAATACATGTGCTAGTTATGATTTGTTTAATTTCTATCCTTGTGACCATGCTTATAGCTTTTGATACGGCCAATGCCCAAAATCCCATCACATTATGTATTGCAGTAATCAGTTTGTCTATGCGGTTACCCCTTTGGATGGTTGAGAAATTGGCAAAGGTTCTTTGGTGGACTTGTAGGCTGCCAGGGTCTTCAGAGGGTACGTGTAGGTGTTTGGGTTTTGATTGCTTTTTGATTTCCGGTAGTTAGCTACTCTCAATGTGAAGTAGAAGAAGAGGTAAAAATAGTAGAAGAAGCACCGTCATCAAGTGCGCCTAATTATGGCAGGGGTGTTGATGGTCGACCCCAAAAGCGGCTGGAGAATTGTGTAGATCGAATCAGTCAATTGCCGGAGGCATTACTCGCCCACATTTAATTTTGTCCTTGCTGCCAACCAAATATGCTGTAAGAACTAGTGTTTTGTCCAAGCAATGGCTACAAGTCTGGACATTCACTACTGCCCTCAAGCAGAACAGCATTCTCCAAATCCAAAACCAGGCAGGTATCAGTCCTTTAAACCCTCTTGAGATTAGTCCATTGACTATTTCAGGTCCATGTTGGGGACTGATGTCCAGAGGAAATTGCATTCTAGTACTTTTATAAGTTGGTTTTTCTTTCATGCTTAGTTGCATTGATTAAACCCTTTGATAAGGAAGATGTCAAATTGGCTATGTTTGAATTTTGATACAGATGCAAATAAAAGTCCTGGTTCAGATGGTTTTGGTAATGGTTTCAGTAAGGGAGACATGGGAGATTATATGGGAGGCTGTTAGTGTTGTTGTTCTTTCATGCTTCAATGAGGGGGGATTAGCAGCTAGTATTAACAGAAAATTATTATTTCTTATCCCAAAAACAGAGTGCCCCGTCAATGCTAGTCAATTTAGGCCCATTGCTCGTTGTAGTGTGCTCTATAAATGCATAGCCAAGATGTTATGCACTAGATTGAAACCTATTTCAAACCATTTAGTAGGTGAAAATCAAAGTGCCTTCATTAGTGATAAATCTATAGTGCACAATAAAATGATATGTCAGAATGTCAGGAAGCTTATGATACTGTTAATTGGGGTTTTTTGAATGAAATTCTTTTGGGCTCAAGGTTTTCAGAATAGTTTTGCCAGTGGATTATGCTGTGTATTTCTTGTATGAGATATTCTCTTTGTATTAATGGAGAAGTGTGCGGAGATTTTGATGGAGCTAGGGGTCTAAGACAGGGAGATCCTGTGTCACCACTGTTGTTTGTGTTGATAATGGAGTATTTTTCTAGATCCCTTAAGGTGGTTGGAGAATTATCTAATTTAAGATTTCATCCTGGGTGTAAGAAGTTAAAGTTGAACCATTTGTGCTTTTCCGACGATTTGATGATCTTCTCTAAAGCTCATCTACCTGCTTCTATTGAAATAATTATGTAAGCATTGCAACAATTTGCTGAAGTTTCTGGTTTACATGCTAATCTGGGTGAATCGAGTACTTTTATTGCTGGAGTATCAGTTGCACATAGAGCACTGATTTTAGCAAACACTGGCCTTAGCATTGGAGAGTTTCCTGTTAAATATTTAGAGGTACCTTTGCTAACTACTAAATGGTCTAAAATGGTATGTCAGCAATTGATTGATAAGATAACAGTCAGAGTTAAGGAGTTGGGCTGCAAGAAGATTGTCATACTCAGGTAGAGTCACATTGATTCAATCTGTCTTATTTTCATTATAGGTCTACTGGGGGAGTATTTTTGTTCTTGCCAAAGCTGTCTTGAAAGGGGTAGATAGAGTATGCAGAGAATTTTTATGGGGGACTGATGAAAACAAGAAGAAGCTGCCTCTGATTAAGTGAGAACAGATTTTTCAACCACAGAAGTTTGGGGGTTTGAATCTCAAATTCAGCGGTATGGAACAAAGCTGCTATTGCGAAGCATATATGGTTGATAGCTGTTAAAATAGATATTTTTTGGTTTAATGGGTGAATTAATTGTATTGGAGGGGTGATAATAACCTTCTGGAGATGTGAGTTGGTAATGATGGATCAAACTAAACAAAGCAAAGTGTGAAATGAGTAAGTTTGATGCTTCAAGTATGTGGATGTTAACTCGTTCAGTCAGGATGGGTGTTATACCATTAGGAGTGGGTACCATATGCTGCAAGGTGATCTTATAAAATTTTGTTTTGCTCATTTTGTTTGGGGACCTTTTTATCAAGCTAAGCATAGTTTCATACTATGGCTAGCATGTCAGGGGAGATTGTTGATGACGAAAACAGACTTGATAAATTTGAAGTTGCAGTCAGTGATCTCTTGTGTCCATTATACCAGATAGGGTTTTCGAATGCCAGTACGCTACGAAGGTGAAAGGCTTCTTGTTGGAGTCGTTAAACTGGATGAATCAACAGAATGATTTGTGTAGATTGTTGCAACGATTGAACAAAATTGGGATTAGACTGAAGAAGAATTTGATGTGCTCTGGTAGCAAATATGGTTTATCATCTATGGATTGAAATTTTTTTCAACAAAAAGCAAGATCAGTGAGGGTTGGTTAGCGTGAGTATTAGAGAAGAATTCAAACTGAAGATGATAGCAGAACCGAGAACAAGGAAGACGCAATGGTTTGTAGAAAATTTTGTTTAGTTTTAAATTAGTGAATGATATGAGTTTCTTAAAAGATGTATTGCCAAGGAAAAAAAAGAAGTCTTTTCCCCCCTTTGTCATCGTTTTCAAATTTCAAGTGCTGAGCCCACTAATTCATGAGCCAAGCCCTAGATAGGAAACGTATATATAGGTTGGCCTCCTTAATTGTTATGTAAAAAATTTTCCTAAAAAATAATTAAGTCTTTCTATTATTATTTCCTTAACATTATTTACACCAACACCGTGAGAGGAACACACACTGAGACTTCGCTACAGCAGAAGCGAAGTCTAATTCCAACTAAAGGCAAGGTAACCTTTTCTAATTCTTTTGTTTTCTTAATTTCAGGTAAATAATACTCGTAATTTACTTCAAATCTTGAATATTGAATTCGATTCTCCCGAATTCTTAATTCTTGTTTATGTAATTTCTGAAACTTCTTTAAAAGGAGTGAATCTTTGGTGACATGATCACCCAATTTGATACAAAATAATTATGGGTTATTTCCGTGCAAAGTTCTTTCTTCTTTTTTTTCTTCTTTATTGTGTTTTTTGCAGGTTATTTTCGGGGTAAACTCCAACGGGGTAGTTTAATCTGATTTTCTTCTCAAGTAGAATAGAAGTTTTGTTAATAATTGTAAATACTTGCATGTTAGTTATGACTAGTTTGGATCCCTGCTTAATGTTGTGTGAGAATTTTAGCGCAGAGAGTAATCGTCCAGGAATCGCCATGCTATGTAAATTCCGGAATTACAGTTCTTTATGATCAGTGTAATAATGGACTTTTGTGTTGGGAAGTAAGAGAAACCATTGTGGATATTTGCTTAGTTGTGAAACTGACAGAGGTTCTTTGTAGGATTTGTAGGCCGCGAGGGATTATTTGCATTGGATTTTAGTCATTTTGATTTCGGGAATCTTTCGCTGTTACCACCATGTCCCTGAACAAGGTTAGTGAGGATCGAATCAGCCAATTGCCGGAAGCATTACTTGTCCACATTCTGTCCTTGACGCCAACCAAATATGCGGTAAGAACAAGTCTTTTGTCCAAGCGATGGAAGCACATCTGGACATCAACTACTACCCTAGTATATGATTTTGACGAAACATTCAAGGATTGGGAAATTTTCACCAAGTTTGTTGACACAACGACGATCCTCCATGAATCCCCTAAAATATCTAAATTCGTTATGAGATCGAATCATTGTAGCTTTATAGAGCCTATAAAAGCATTCTGGCTCCGCTCAGCGATGATTAAGAATGTAGAGGAACTTATCATCAAGGGTAGTACATGTGGTGGCTCCTACAATTTGCCTAGCATCTTCAATTCATGCGAATCTTTGACAAGAGTGAGTTTGAGTTTTTGCTCGTTATATCCTAGTAGCTTTGCGGTGAATTGGAGATCCCTCAAGCATCTAAGTCTGAGAGATGTGAAGTTGGAGGACTCTATGATTCAGGAGGTGCTAATTGGGAGTCCTCTCTTGGAGTCTCTGAAGTTGAAAAGATGTTCTGGTTTTACTCGTATCGACATAACTTCAGAAAAGTTGAGGAGACTTGTAATAAATGGTCTTTCAGATCTTGACGGAGGTTGGTTAGATTTTTATGCTCCCAATCTTTGCTCGCTGGAGATTATGGGAGTAATTTCTGAGAAGAAATTCAGGCTGAAGGATGTTAAATCTTTGGTTCATGCTAGCTTTACTTTTTCTGTGAAATTTTGGGGTCATCTTCGTTCTGATTCTGGTTTGAGACTTCGTGAGCATACAGATGTGGTGAGGACTCTGATGGACGCTGTCCAACATGTTGAGAATCTAACTCTTGCTACTTGGATGGTTCAGGTTAGTTCATTGCTACGACTTTTTCCTTTGCCTTCTTACCGTGCCTATCTGGAAGTCCAAGAACCAGGCACTTCACAATGCAAGTAAAAGTACTTTCTTTATGTTTGGGGACTCATTTCAAATTTGATCTAACCGGAAAAGTTCATACTTTTATCTGTTTATTGAGGTCATTTAAATAATTGGAAACTGGTATGTTATGCTTGGTGGTTGGTTATTGATTAATATCACTTTTTGGTTAGGTTCTCTCATATTGTGAGGTGGAAGGTCGTCCTTGTTTGATGTCAGAACGCAAATCTTTGATACTGAAGATAGGCCTCCTTCCATATGATCTTCCTGGCGTAGAGGGTTTGTTGCGAACTTCACCCTTGTTAGAGAGGCTGGTTATTGACATGTCGCAGTTATACTTGGATCGTCAAAAGGTAGGTTATATCTAATCTTTACTGTTGGGTTCAACCTTATTTTGCTTAACCTGTTCACTTGGAAAAAAACTTGATCAACTTATATGTCAAAATGTAGTTATAACCAGTAAAATTAAGGTACTGATGATCTTAATTGGTGGCTAGCTAATTGGGCTTGTAATTGAGGAAGTCTGTTAATAAAGTCGTAATTTTATCTTTGCAGTTAGTTGACTGCAAGGAATTACGAGGCTTCAACTACAAGACAAACTGGCTGCGAAAAAACGAGGTTTACGATCGCCTGAGGACTGTCGAGATCATTGGTTTCTCTCATCATGTGACTCAGCTATCAAAATTTCTGCTAAAAAATGCCAAGTCGTTGGAGAAGATTATTCTCCGATCAATTCAATCTCAGTCATATGTAGGAGGAGATTCGTCCGGTATAGTAGAGAAACTATTGAGTTTCCCACGATCATCACCTGAGGCTCAAGTTCTGCTGCTGTGAAAGTGTTAATTGCTTGAATGATTCAGGGTAATCTCCGTTGGGCTACAGCTTTTTGCGGAAACTGTATTTGGTACATATATTTTGCTACAGGGATAACGCTTTGTGACAACTGCTAAGTGCCTTCAAGATAGCTAGATATGTTTCTTATATATGTCGTCAGTCGTAAGTAGGACTATATATTTTTTATATTAGTGTTTGGCGTTTTGTGTTTGATTTTCAACTACCAGCAACTGAAACGGAAGATGGAACGATGGCTTAGAGTTTGTTGTTAATTATTGTTGCGTCTCCATAGAATTCAATCTTGTACTAATACTTTTTATTCAACCTTTTACCATTGATGTGTTAGCTCGATTATTACCAGCGGATAACAGGTGAATGGGTGATTAAGTTGCAGTGACGATGCTTGCGTGCCTGGTGAATGATAGATAGGGAGGACTAGAAGAATATATGAAGGACATAAAAATTGGTGATATATTAAGTACTAGGTAAGCTCACCTGTATCTTAGCAGGTCTTCATTATTCTTCAACATCTTCCCAACATGAAAAACTTCCTTCTTGTAAGTGTCATTTCCTTCTCCCCAAATTTCGGCCTCCATCATGCCACTTGCTGCTATCCTCATTTCGATATCTAGACACGCTGCCCCATATAGTCTCCAGCGGAAATCTGAATTCATCTTTATATAGGATGGAGCGCATCTTGGCATACAATATTAGCACTACTTGTATTTTCAAGTGGTTTTGGCATACTTGACTAGGTTTTCTGGCTAACTGGTACAGAAAAGCTAGATCATAGTCTTTTCCAGAAGGGTACTTGCTCAATCAAACTTGCGGCTGACTTCTACATGCCAAAGAGTAATTGCAGTTTAACAAATCTTAGCCCTCTTAAGTAATCAGTCAGCTGGATCAAAATGACCCCTGTAAATACATGTTTACTTCTGCTATCTAGAGTCATCAGTCCTGCCAGATTTTTCATTTTCCCCTTGTTAAGGATCTGCCTACTCAAGTTCATATAATTGTAAACTGATCACATTATCATTGACATTGTGAGAGGAGTTGCAATCCAACAAATCTAACTCCTAAACAATCACTAAGCTGGAATCAAAATGAACACTATTCAGCTCTTGCATCTCAACATTTTTTCTATTAAGCACTTTGCAGCTGCTTTGCCAAATCCGCAAACGTGTCACCGTTGCAGTCTCTTTGGTCAAACATCTGCTTCATCTCATGCTTCTCTACCAAATAAGTTAGCAGGTCAGGTCGAACATATTTAACTGCAAAGTGAAGAATGCTTTGCTTTCTATTGTCGACTTGTTTCATTGTTTCAGGAAAGCTGGATATGAGCTCACTGACTACATTCAGATGGCCTCCAGCGACAGCCTTATGGATAGGGAAAGAGCCATCCTCGTCGCAATTCTTGACAGAGCATGGACATTTTTGGACGAAGTAGCTAACTACATCAATGTAGCCGTAATAAGCTGCGTATGAAAGAGGTCTCCATCCTTTTCTATCTGTCATGGTCATCAGTCCAGGTATACCGTCGAATAGTATGTCGATCATATATACCTGAAATACGTTTTGGAAAGTTAACCTTAAAGATGTGTAATGCTTCATGTTCTGATGACTTTCTCACTCTCTGTGTGCGAGCCTGTTGCCTTCTACCTACAAAGAACAGATTCATTTGCACCGCATATATCTACTTATGTATACTTCATTCTTCCTCATGCATGCATTTAGGATAATTTAGTTTTAAAGTACAAAAAGGGGATATTTTTGCAACATACCCAATTCTCTCGCCTTGATGGCTTCCTGTAGAAAGGAAGAATTAAATGAGTCTAGTAGCCTTCTTTTTTGAAAATCGGGTAGTGAATGCCATGGTGCTTTTTGTAAAATGCTTTCTACCAAGTCTTTGTACCCTGCTTTCACGGCCATGTAAAATGGGGTAAGATCGACTTCATTCACTGCATATGCAACATCTGGTTCTTCCTCGATCAAGGCCAAAGCTGTGTCCTTATGACTGTGTTTGAGGGCTAAGTGCAGAACTGTATCCCCGACTTTGTTTTCTAGAAGAAACGGTGATTTGTACGCACTTGCTTTTTGAGGGTTCTTGCTGATAGAGTTAAGGTAGTAGCGGTGCAGTTGTATGAGCACGTCTGTGTTTCCAGACCTTGCCAATAGATGTATAGGAGTGTCTCCTGTATTAGAATCAGTGATGCTGAATAATGGTTCATTATTAGTATATCATCAAGACAAAAGACAAAAAGTGAGTGATCAGATTTCAGAAACCAGACATAAGATTGGTGCAGCATCGGTTTCGGGTCGAATTAGCTGAAATTCTGAATTAATCATGTAAATTTGGCTTAGACATAGTAACCAGTTTTTTTTAAGGGGAAAGAGAGATTTCGTTAAATAATAGTCATACGGCATTTACAATCAAAATTGACATCAACAAGACGATATGAAATCAATAGACCAGAAGTTGAGGATATTGTTTTTTGACAAATGACATGATGAGATCTTTAATTCGTCCTACTAAACTGCAAGCAAAAGCTTCAGATTATACCAAACATCAGGAGTGATACCTCTTATTTAGGACGAGAGATTGAGGCCTTCATGAAAGAGTGGTGGCAACTAATAAAAACATGTCGCAAAAGTGCGAATGCAAAACATAATGCAATACAATTATCCAAAAGTTAACATATAAATAGCTCAATGCACGGAGGATTTTCATTTATGCATATAAATTATTCTATTCAACAAACAATGACACTGTGCTGCTCTATTAGGGAGGCTCTGCACAACCACAGTATTTGGGAAGTATATTGGACAAATAAGGTTCTAACCTCTCCCAGAAAAGGCTTGGGTTTGTCAGCAGCATGTCTTTGACATTTAAGTCACCATAACCCATATTCTCCATGCTCAAGATTTCTCGTGTTCTTAAATCCATTTCCATATCAGTGAAAGAAGCAAAACAACGACCGCCTAGACCCACCAAGACACTTTCATCATCTAACTCAGGAACATTGAAAGTGTAACCTGTTTCCTCCAAATTAGACTCATCGCTTGTACTTTTGCCCTCCACCAACTGAGTACTATGTCCCTGTAATTTAACTTTGGCTCCAACATTCTCTGCTGGCTCTTCAGACGAAATGTACAATGTGGAACTGTCACCTATACTCTGTTCTTTTGATATTAAGTGTTTGGTATTTCGGAACGCCTTGTTAAGGACACTCTCCTTAACTTTGGAAAACCAAAACCATAAAGGGGACATACTGAAATAGCTTCCGTGATAGTTTTCTTGTTTTGTGATGTGCTGAAATCGTATGCTCTGAGTTCTCACTTTATAAAGGTTAGGCTTCGAGAAGTCAGGCTCTTTGATTGCATCAGCCCTTGTAATTTGACAGGCTTTATAAACCAAGATGGTAAACGACCAAATTATACACTTTTCTCCATATGGGGTGCATTCTTGTAGCTTACGCAAAACTGTGTTGTGATTACTCAGTATTTACTAGTAAGGGAGAGCTGGAGAAAACTAGTGTAATAGTCTATTTCTGTTTTAAGGTCTAGTTACTATTTCCTGGTCTTAGTAAGTCATGTATTGCTTCAAGTAATGGACAACTTTGCTTTTCTGGTTTATAGGATGTCCAAATTTAAGTGACCGATGACATCCAACTTGTTCAAGTGAGTAGTAAAAGGGAAAAAACCAAAAGAACTGTGCAATTGCTCATGTGTCATGAACTCGGTCATGATCTGCGTAGAGCTGTAGAGCACAATTGAGTAAACGTATTCAATTGTATCGATAGTTAATTGGGTATATTCTAGTGTGAACAACTGAACTAACATCATTAATTGGTAAACGTGTGGCCAATTTTCAGCCAAAGAGGGAAATGTTTTATACCTTCTAAAAGTTCAGAATATGCATGGGTACAAATTACTACGAGTCTATGAGTGATAGTGTGATCCATCTATGGACTAAGACTAATTACATC
Organism: Pharnaceum exiguum; assembly: GCA_900322385.1. Taxonomy (NCBI): domain Eukaryota; kingdom Viridiplantae; phylum Streptophyta; class Magnoliopsida; order Caryophyllales; family Molluginaceae; genus Pharnaceum; species Pharnaceum exiguum. The sequence goes on from ONZK01002902.1 coordinate 88,074, forward strand.
TCATTGGCAATTGGCACCGCAGATCAATATCAATATTGGGTACAGATTTTGCTTACCATTCTCGAACAAAATGCAACAGGTGGTATTGAACTACTGATATTGGTTTTCTAGAGTACCTTTCATACCAGGAGTAATTCTAGAAATCTTTCATGTAATCCATGGCTAATAAGACTGTTCATATATGTAGCCGTTATTTCCCCTGTAGGATCAGTGATTCAGTGTAGGCAAGTCGACCAAAAGTGTCCATATACGACAGCTATATTATCTCTTCATCAGCTTCTTTGCTAAATCGGCAAAAGTGTGACCATTATGGTCTCGTAGATGGAATATCTGCTTCATCCGAGGCTCATGGACCAAATAAGATAATACCTCAGGTCTAGCATATTCAACAGCGACATGTAAAATAGTTCGATTGTTACCATCAGTGCAATGCGTCATTTCAGGATAACGTAATAAGAACTTCTTCACAACCTCTAGATGGCCTCCAGCGACAGCTTTATGTAAGGCGAAAGAGCCATCGCGATCACTTATCTTGGCGTGGTCTGGAAATTTATCAAGGAAGTAGGAAACTCGGTCAATGTTGCCACTACCCGCTGCGTATGAAAGAGGAAACCACCCTTTTCTATCTGCTCTACGCATCAACTGAGGTATATTGTCCAGCAGAATTTGCAGTATCCCTATATTTCAATGTTAGATCCATACACATCTAAATGTGACAGTACTAAGGTTGAAGTTAAGCAGATAAAATGGTTATATGGCCACATAAGAATGCACCTGTGTCCCTGGCTCTGATGGCACAGGCAGTGGGTGACTTCTTAGCATTGAGCAGCTTATTTAATTTGTATTGTCCTACTGAAGTGCCTTGCTCTTGCTGTACCATGACTTCAACCAGATCTTTGTACTCGGCTCTAATGGCCAAGTACAAGGGTGAAATGCCCGCGTCATTTATCATATATGTCATGTCCGGTGCTTCCTTGATGAGTTCAAAAGCCATTTCCTTGTGGCGATGCTTGAGGGCTACATGCAAAGCTGTATCACCATTATTATTTGGTGTTTGGAGCAGGGATCTATATTTGAATGACTGATCTTCACTTCCGAGCTGGTCCTTGACATAGCCTAGCAGCTGTATGAGCACAGTCTGGTTCCCGGTCCTTACAGCCTGATGTAAAGCTGTGTCTCCACTTGCAGTCTCTCTGCCATTAAATTGTGAAGTAAATAAGTAATTAAGTAGCCCAAATTAGTAGTTAGATAGACTTGGAAATTATCACTTCATTTATACTGCTCTTTTGCTTGCTATAGGTTCTTCTCTTAGTATAGATTAGAGTAGCACTGAAAGCCAATTCAAAGATCTACAGTTTCAGAATCAAAACTGACTATAGTTAACTGAAGCTAGACTGTGTACAGTTAAATACGGAGGTAACTTAAAGATCTGAAAACAGTTTCAGAAACAGAATCATTTCGTAGCAGTGGAGCTTTTGTTTTCTTTCATATAGTAGCTAGTGCCTAGTTGCTTAGTTATGTCTTTTGTCCATGGAATTCCTCAACTTAGTAGAAATTTGAGCATTGTTTGTACCTGTATCCAAATAAGTCTGGATTTGTTGCAAGGATCTGCATGAGATTGAGCTCTTCAGCAATTTTGGCAGCTTCAATGACTTCATGTAGAACAACATCTTCATCGGTCTCGCTCTCTTCTTCTTCCTCATCCTCGCTCATACTCAAGTCTTCTTGTATTATCCTCATTTCAATATCTGAAGGTCCTACTAGAAGTTCTGCAATAAGCTGGTTGGAACTGTGAGGTCTAATATCAGTCCTCATCTGAACTTCCTCTACAGATGCCTCTTTTGAAGTGTACAATAAATAACTCTCAATTATCTCTGCATCTTTCTGTAACTTCAAGTATTTGTAACATTGGAAGGTGCAGCAGCCAATGCTTGCACCTATCAGATTAGAGAGCCATACCAAGGGCCTTATTTGCCCAGCCTTTGTAGTCTTCTTCTCTGGAAGTGACATTATCTTACAGTTTAGCCAAGCTAATCGTGGAGGAAACTCTAGAGTCCTCAGAAAATTTTGAGAAAGAGAATAAAAAGGAGGATAAAAGGTTAGATCTTCACTCTCAGTTTAATTTCCACGATATATATGTATCAACTAAAACACAAAGACTTGGGGTAACCAGTCACCACTCTCAAGTCTCAAGTCAATGGTTGATGACAGTGCCACTGTGGAAAAATCTTCCACTGCTCTCCTAGTTCTCCCAGATTTCTTTTAGTTGTTTTATGCATGAGTGTAGTCTTTGTGAAGTTTCAAGGAAATTGCACAATTGCACATCTTCTACAGTGCATAGCAAAATGTCAGAGCTAAACCAATAAATGCAAAGTTTAAGTGATCCACTTCTTGCGCTGGGTAAACACCACAAAACTGGTTTTGATGGACACAAATTATATCCTAACTAGTCCATCGGTCATTGATCCCATTTTGGCTCTTTGTGATCCTTGAATGATATACTTTGCGGTACTTTTTGAGGGTAATATACTTAGGTTCATTGTTATTTCAAATGATGCATGACATTTAGTGATTTACTGTTCCTGGGAGCTCATATATTAAGTAAATCCTTGACATAGCCTAGCAGCTTGGGTTTCTCAGTTTTCCAATATACTCCCTCTGGATTTTATTAACTAGGTGGAATACCCATTTGGGCTGGTCTTAAATTACTTGCTGGTTACTTATTTTGGGCTGGTCCAAGATTGAAAATGACGCAAATACCCCTCCCTACCTCTCTCACAGCTCTCACACAAAAACTGGCCCCACCCACTACCCCTCCCATTATTTTATTAAAACTATCTAATAAATACCCCAAATTCCCCCCTACTCTCTCTCTCTCATCCCTCATTTTTTTTTCCTCCCACAATAG
>ONZK01002902.1:109026-121479 GCA_900322385.1 Pharnaceum exiguum
AAAAATAAACCGACCCGAAACGACCGAACCCGAAACCCGACCGACCGACCCGATTGCCAGGTCTACGTGTGACCGTTTCTTTTTATTTTTATTTTTAAAAAACTAAGGGGTTCATTTTTCATTTGTACATGATTCTTTATTCAGTTGTTCATGGTTCATTATTGGGGTTTCATTAAGAGATTCATTATTAATTTTTAGGGGTTCCATTATTCAGTTGTACATGGTTCATTATTCAGTTGAAGGGGGACTCATTATTCAGTTGTTATACATTTTTTAGAGGGTTCAGTATTCAATTATACATGTTCATTATTCAGTTGTACGGTGTCATTATTCAGTTGTATGGAATTAAAAAAAATTTAAGAAAAAGAAAAAATTGGGTATTGAGCCAGACCAGGCGCATGCATGAGTGATGAGACCGATATACACAAATGGGTTTGTAAATTAGTATAGTTCTGCTACTTGCCAAAAAAATAAAAATGATTTTGGTCAAAAAAATTACTCAAACCCTCCCCATGTCCGGCGAACTAGCCTAGTATAGTAGTATGTCCTTTCTCATCTCCCACACATCAAATCAATCAAACACATCACTCACTCCTCCACTCATCCGTCATCACAATGTCTGGCGAACCCTCAACCTCAACCTCAACCTCAACCTCAACCTTCACACAAAGCCCAAACCCAAAACAACGCCGAGCCCAACACCATTTGAAGCCCAAAGACCGTCTAACAACCCTCCCCGATCTCCCACTAACCCAAATCCTCTCAAACCTCCCTTTCCCCGAAGCCGCAAAAACAACCCTTATATCCAAACGCTTTAACTCCCTCTGGACTTCACTCTCTCACCTCACTTTCTCCGAATCACTACAAAAACCTCAAAACGACGCCGTCCCCGTCCCCGTCCCAACTAACGGCGCCGTTACCGTCCCCACTAACTTAATCCACGTCATCACCAGAGCGTTAAAATCCCACGACGGAAACTCACTGACTAAACTCTCCGTCAAATTAAAATACCACCACAATTATTCCCCCTATATTGACACGTGGACAAGTATAGCATTAGAAAAAAAGGTTAAATCACTCGAATTAATCTTCAATGCCACGCTGGCGTATAATTTGCCGATAATATTATCAAATAATAAACACTTAGTGGAGCTTAGGGTAAAATGCTGTAAATTGCCGCGAGACGGGAGGGTAGAATGGTCAAGTTTGAGAATTATGTGTTTAGAGAGGGTGAAGCTAAGCGAGGAGGTGTTGGAGAGGGTTTTAGAAGGGTGTGGGAGTTTGGAGGTGTTGGAGGTGAGAGAGTGGAGTGGGGTGAATAAGTGGAAGATAGGGCAGGGGAGTAGTTTGAGGGAGTTGAGGATATGGGAGGAGAGAATGCCTGAGTACGTGATCATGGCCGGGGATGAGGTGGCGTTGGAGGTTGAGGGGTGTGGGTTGAGGGTTTTGGAGATTGGTGGGAGGTTGTTTAGGACTGAGGTGAAAGTCGGCGATGTGGGCGGGTTGGAGAGGGTTGAGTTAGGGTTTAAAGTCGCGGTTAATTTTAAGTGGAAGGCTGCGGTTTATGAGGTTAAGGTTGAGGAGGTTGTGAGAGGGGTGCTTGAGAGGTTTGGGTTTGTTAGAGAGGTGATTGTCGGAGCGTGGTTTGTTAAGGTAAGGTTGTTTTTCTTTGTCGTCCAGAGTTAGTTGTCCACTTGTATAGTTATGTCTATAGTTATGTAGTGGAATAGTATGTTAGTTTGATGGTTATTGCATTCCATTGGTTGTGTATTTTGATTGTGGTTGTGAATTGTTATGTAGATAGTTAGATGTTTGTGATGTAATGATCAAATGTATTATGTGGATATTGTTGTGAACTGTTGGTTTTTGTTTGGTTTTATGGTTGTTGTTATTGGATATCGGTCCGTCTCCTCCTTTTAAGTCTAGATAGGGGAGAATGCGATATGCTAGTGAGAGCAGGCGTGTTTAAAGGTAGAAGTATTTGTGAGATTCAGTGGTTTGTATTTTGTTTGATGTTTGAGGACTGAGGTGAATCATTGCGGTATGTGCTTATGTGTGTGGTTGTGATCTCTGCGTTTGTCAGTGTGTGTGTGCGCGCGCTTGGGGGCTGTGTGTGCTTGGGGTGTCTGTTTGTGTGGGGTCCAAAACTCCGAATCATGCGTGCTCCTTGCTAGCCAGCCGACTCAATTGGTTTTGGACTGACTACTAAGGCTATATAGTTGTGCCTTACAAATTAAGAGAGAGGCTGTGTTATTGTTGCTGTTGTTTTTAGTATTAGGCCAACTCCATGACTTGATACTTGTTGTCCATATAAGCCATTGATGTAAGGCTTCCCATAGAGCCACAGGGTTGACAGCTTCCAACAAATCACTTTTTAAATTGTCACCTAAGTTTGGGTTAATCGCTGAAACTGGAAGCAGAGATTATGCGGGTTGAAATTGAATGCAATCTTGTCAGTTGTCACATGCCTTCAGATGTGCTTCTTTGTAGCCTCTTATCTAAACGGAGGCCCTTTTGAATAGGGAACTAATGTTTTACTGAGTTGTTGAAATCAAACTTCTTTGTCTCATGCTTCCTATTTCCCGATTTGTTTCGGTGATAGTCTGGCCTAGGTTGACCTATTGATTCTGTTTCTGAATTTGTTGTATGCTGTCATGTGCTAATTCTGGTAGTTGGGAAGTACAAGAAAAATTGACAGAGCTATTAGTCAGCCTTTTCTCTGATACATATGCCCTTTTGACTAAGAATGTGTCAGGCTCTCAGTAAACTTTGTGATAGTTGCTAGTTTTTCCGAGGAACAAAATTTCTTGGCTGTCTCCTTTTGCATCTAAGATTGCGAACATATGATTATATGAAGATCCGGTTTTTATCAAAACACAAGATTGATTGGAGGTACATACAAATAGATTTGGGATATCTTAGCATTAGTACACATACCATTTCCTTTGAGCAGTTTGACAGGGTGACCTGAATAGTGAATAATGTAAATCATGGTAATATCTGGTGCTTTACTGAACTTGTGCATTTCTTCCCGCTTATAGCTCGTAGATCACAGTAGGCATTAGGAGCTTCTAGACCCTTTTGAACTTGCTTGCATGTGTTTCTCTCCGGCTTATCTCTAGAGTATTGTGATTAGTTTTGATTAAACGTAATTGTTTGTGCTTTTTTTTTGATTTATTTTGCTACTTGTTTTAAACAAGGGAAGAAATAGACATTCCAATCGAAGTATTGGCATTACTGTGGTGATAATATTACTGGAAGTGGCATTTCTTTGCTAAAAGACTGAGAAAATAGCAGGCCTTGTTTTCCTGTAGTGTATTAAAATCTCTCCCTTCTAACACTTTAGCATTGCTGCTACACCATACCTTTTCTTGCTGACTGCTATATAGGGAGTCGCACTCTTACAATCATGTTGCTTGTTATTGTTCCCAGGTTTTATCAAGTCGTGAGGCTTACAGCCTATCATCTCCCATCTCTGATCGAAGGATCTTAACTCTGTGTGTATCTGTTAATGCATGGGATTATCTTGGTGTTGCAAGCATGATGTACAGTTCTCCTTGTCTGGAGACACTAGTTATCAGACTCTCCTATTGTTCTGATGTGGTATGTCCAAGTTTATCGTCTATATACTTATTGAAACTTCTCTTGTATGCAAGCTTCCTCGTTTCCTAGTGAACCTTTATTATGCAAACGATTATGTAAACGATTGTAAGTTTGTAACCCATGCCTGTTGAGATGCATGGTTGACGGCATCACAGTTCATTTTGGTGGCAGAAATTTTCTTGTGGACCCTGTCTTCCTTTTTCCTCTTTTCATGCCTGTAGCTGTAGGGTATCCGTTCTTTTCTTTGAACAGGAGGCCAATTTAGGGCTTGTGTTTTTGACCCACCCTGTTCTCCCTATCGGATCATTGAACTGAAATGTTGACCCTTCATAACTTTTCTTAAAAAATAATCAGTATTGTATTCAAAGGAATGCACTTATCAAGACCTTTCTAATGTTACATTTGTCACACGTAGTTTTACAGAGTGAAAGGAAAGAATTACAAAGTATTAGGCTGACCTTTGCTAGACCGATTTGACATTTAGGGAAAAGAAGTTGGCAAGTTGCCTATGAATCAATATGGACATTCATGATGGAGTCCTCCTAATTCCCAAGTCAGAAAGTCCTAGTGAGCTAATATGCTATTGAGTTATTTCTTGAGCTCTATGCAATGTTTTGTCCGGATTCAGGAATAGTCTTGTACTAATGTGTGGCATCTGACAAGGCATGTTGGAATGCCTTGGAAAAATTTAAAAAAGAAACTCTTATTGTTTTGGTTGCCACTCTTTGCTCTCAGTGATGCCTATTCATCCCATTGTCTAGCTTTCAATCATTTCATTTTGCATCTCTGTATTGCTCATAGCATATGTTTGATAAAACTTTTTTTGCATCTGAATACTTGTGAAATTGTTGGTTGCAGTGCGGTCCACATCATGCTCATGACTTGTTCAATAAGCGCGATGATGAACACTACTGGAAGTTGTGGACTACAATTTCCAAGTGCACCCTCTCACATCTCAAGTCTATAAAGGTTATTGGTTGTGAAGCATCTCACGGAGCTATGAAACCCCTGTTTCAGTTTGTAGAATTTCTGATTAGGCACTCTAAGGAACTTGAGCAAGTTGTAATCCGGACATCGCGATACGTGTCTCGTGGGGCACTTGACCAGGCTCTGAACCTGCTGTCTGTGCCTATGGCCTCCCCTGATGTTGTAGTTCATTTTGAACCTCCACATCTTTGGATCGATCCCCATTGTGTACCACAGTACAATTCCATTGTGATTCCTCACGAAGTTGTCTAAATAGATTCATATCATATAGTACAATTTTTGCATAAACTAAGCCACTCCGTTCGTCGGTTCAGTTCATCCTGCGGCGCGAAAAATTTAGGTTGTACGACGGAGACTTCATTTGGTAATGTGTATCTGTTCATACATGTGTAAGCATTTGGACAGTCCGACCTTGCTCGGGTATGAGTCTTGTATAAAACCTACTCTGTGTATCAATAGAAGTATATAACAGATCAGATAAGTGTTACTAATGTATTAGTAACTTTTTCTCGAGCTCGTTTCATGTAAAATTTGTTTCGAGACTTAGAGATGTGTATTGTTGAAATTGATAATGTAATACTTGAGTGATTTCTTGACTTGCCCATTTGTTGGGGTTTCTTTTTTCTTTTCGCATAGAAGTATAGTTAAGACTAAGAGCTCGGTGCTGGAATTGCCTAGTTCAGTAGTTTAGAGTGGATATGTTTTGGACTTCGGTGTTTATGCGCTGATGTTTGCTCGGCTTTTCTATGTGAATTGTTGGTCTGGTGGTGAATGGTGTGTGTTGTATCTGGTAAACTATTATGGTTATGGACTTTTGGTGTTGGAAGAGAGATTGAGCAATCAGCTAAAATCACAAAGAAAAAAAAAATCATAGCCACTCATAAAGCACATACACAATGAAACATGTCTTCTTGTAAAGTTGTACAAAAGTGTTTTTGATTAATAAAACAAACTTTAATGAGAAAATTTTGTGTAAACATTTTTGCACAATTTTTCTTTAAGAAATTTGTATGTTAAGGAGGGAAAATTTATTTTATAATCAATTAGTCATTTTTTAAAGAGGCCATTATCGTCGTTTTTTAATTCAATATTTCAGAAGAAAATCTTTATTTAAATTTCCTTAGCATTTCAATCTTCACGCTACTACGCTAGCCACATTGGCACCAAATAAAACAGAGGAGAAAGAAAACAGGAAAATAAATTAGGAAAGGCTACTTTTTGTTTTCTTAAAGCGAAGTAGAGAGTTTACATCATCGTGTTTTCCTTACCAACACTAGTCGTGTACTCGTGTTGTTGCTCAGATAAAACTACCGCAACCTTCTCTTCGTCTGTCGCCCTTCCCATCACCGGAAAACCAAAGGTAATACCACTAACTAACTTATTCTAATTCGATATTTCTCATTTTATATCATATCTTATCTTATCATATTGACTATCTCAATTCCTATCTGCTGTACGCCTAATAATTTCATACTACTGCATTCCTATCATTGACTCATTGTATTTGCATGTAAATCAAAAGGGCATCTTAGTTGCATTTAATTTGATTGACCTTTAGTCTCTCATATTCGAGTGTTGATGTTGGGCTCAATTGTGCTACTTGTTAGAGCCAATCTATTAAGAAAAAAAAAAACTATATTCATGTGGGTTTAGACTTGAAAAGAAAGAGATGCTCCCGTGGTTAAGAGCGCACCTTCCAAACCCGAGGTTGAGGGCTCGATTCTTACTCCTCGCCCTAATAAAACAAATAAAGTTGCTAGTAAATTTGTTAAAAAATAAATAGTTGTGAAGAAAATGTTGGCTATGACTTATATGCACAAAAATGTGGCTGTATTGATGATCAAAGTTCGTGTAGAATCTAATACCCATTTTTCTCGCAGAGGGTGGTTGACTTTATGAATGCCAAGATGACAATGGCAAATCCTGTTAAGAAGTTGGTGTCTTCTGTCATTGTTGATTTGGATGGTACCCTTCTTAATACAGGTGAGACGTCGCCTTATTGAGGAAGGATTGTTGTGTTGTGGAGGTTTTTTTTTGAAGGGTGTTGCGAAGTTTCTTCGTTTGTGCCCGCAAGCTGGATTGCGACAATGCTTAACTTTTTTCTTCCTGTTTTCATCTTATAAATGCTATTTGTCATGGTATTGAAAATTTTCTCCCAAAGAATCAGAAAAAACTTTGTAATTAATAGTTTTTTATGCTTTCTCGGTGGATTTGTAATCTTTGGTATGGTGATGATTTAGTCTTGGTTTTATGGCAGATGGAGTAGTAACGGAGGTCTTGAGGAGTTTCTTGGTGAAGTATGGAAAGAAGTGGGACGGGAGAGAAGCTCTTCGGACAGTGGGGAAGACACCTCTTGAAGCAGCGGCTGCTGTTGTTGAAGATTATCAACTACCCATGGGAACGGAGGAATTTATGAAAGAATTCACTCCCTTGTTTTCTCAACAGTAATGGAATTAGTACTTTCTCACCTTGCTACAACTTTTATGTGATATATCTTCAAAAGTTAAAGTATGCTGGATATTAGTATTTGGTTATGATATGTGAATTGAACTACAAATCCTAGCAAAATCAATTGAAGTTGGTATTTGTTTAGTTCATTGAAAATAATGTTGCACTGGTTGAGGCTGTACTTTGTAGTTTGTACCCATTACTTTTCACTTTGATGTATAGCCCATCTGAAGGATGTGGAGTTCTTCACAAGTTTGACCTTCTGACCCCAAAAGTTAACCTGGCTTAGGTAAAGGGACCCTTCTGGATCATTTTCTTTTGTCTGACCTTGGCGGGGGTGTATTTGCATGAAGTGGTTATTATATTTGCATGAACATCATGCCATTTTCTGGCTGATCGCTTAGTATTTGCATCATTGCATGAAGCGGTTATTATATTACTCAGGATTTTGGGTACTGAATTCTATAAATGTGATAGGCCTTTTGTTCTTTGTCGTCTCTTGTATGCTGATCTTTTCTTCATTTGTCAGGTATTCTTGATGTTTGTAGTAATTCTTGAAAAATTTTAAAATAAAACTATTTGGATTTTTTGCTTGTTTGAATGCCTTAGTTTTGTATCTCCCTAGTTATAGCCATAACACAATAGACCCTTGGCCGTTTTATTTGTTGTTGGCACATCATCTTTTCTCTTGGTTTATTTCACTTTGTTTGAAGGTTTTACTTCATATTCCTACTACAGTACTTTACGTGCTTTTTGTTTTCATTTATTTTCTTAAGCTATCTTCACTCGAAGAGGGCTGAGTGCGTGCTCAAGTTATTGCTCTGATAGCTTCTACTAAGCACAATTGTACAAGCATATGTGATCATTGTACAAGGTTGTTCTTCATTATGTAAATCAGTTTTTGATGAGGATGTTGCAATTTTAACTGTAGCTGGAGCAGTATCAAGCCTTTACCAGGAGCCAATAGGTTGATGAATCACTTGGGCAGGCATGGAATACCAATGGCTCTGGCATCAAACTCTTCCAGATCTAACATAGAGCAGAAAATATCTGGTCATCAGGGTATGTCAAACTGGAGGATGTTGTCTTCTACTTTTGTTTATTGTTGCTCACAAATTCACACACAGTCAAAGTCAGGACTTCCTTTCACTGTTTGATATCTGTTACTTTGTTAAACCAGTTACCATCCTAAACTTACTCTCTTGCCATGATTAGGCTGGAAAGAGTCATTTTCGGTTATACTTGGGGGTGATGAAGTAACAGCTGGCAAGCCTTCTCCAGAAATGTGGGTAAAAACTTTCTGTCCTTTTACCCTTTTTTGTTCAAGAAATCTTAGCAGATGTACTCAATTTGAAGGAATACCTATATTTCCCACGTTCCCTCACTCATAATGTATATTGATTGCCCTATATCGAAACCTTGAGGACTGGGTAGTATCTTATCTTTTTGGGTGTTAACCATTAATGATATGCCGTGCTCTAACTATGTGCTTTCATATGCAAGATTTCTTGAAGCTGCGAAACGACTCAATGTTGAACCTTCCAGCTGCCTCGTCATTGAAGATTCTATGTGAGTTTCTGCTTAAGATGAAGCTAGCTTTTGAAGTTTAGTTGAGTTAATGATTATCCAATTCAATTTTCTGTATGCATCTTCATCGTTATATATCTTGGTGTAACATGTTGCATCTAGTGTAGCTTGCTGTTTGCTATAGTAAATCTGTAAAAGTGGAATACAAAATCGTAATTTTGTTCTTCTCTGGCCTTTTTAAGTCCTGGTGTTACTGCTGGTAAAGCTGCTGGAATGGAGGTGGTTGCTGTACCCTCACTTCCAAAGCAGTCAAATCTGTACACAACTGCAGATGAAGTCATTAATTCGCTTCTAGATTTTCGACCTGAGAAATGGGGCTTGCCTTCTTTTGATGACTGTAAGTTGGTGTGTCACCGAATTTGAACTCTAGCATCAAATACAACTGTTTCGCAGCATTTCGTATTAAGGTCATTATGCTCGTTCATGAAGGGATTGAAGGAACGCTTCCTATTGAGCCTTGGCAGATGAGTGGTCCGGTTGTAAAGGGATTTGGCCGAGGCTCAAAGGTCCTTGGCATTCCCACAGGTGAATTCTTAACTTCTTCTGGTCATTTCACTGCAATGTGTAGTGTGCCTCTGCCGTTGTTTGGGTACGTGTTCATGTCATCAAGTGTTAATGTTGTCTTCTCCCGTTATTTAGTTGGAGTTCTAACCTGAAGAAATCTCAGCCTACTATCCACTTGATTTGCTATTGACTATCATAACTCCTTTGTGAGGTGTTTACATTTTCATGCATAGTTGCTGTGTTGGACTCCAATCAGTACTTGCACTCTTGATTTGCGATTGACTATCAATAATGCTTGTTGAAGAGTGTACATTCTCGTACATTGTTGCTGTGATAGACTGTACTCGGTGCTTGCATTAGATTATTATATTGGGTTGTACATGAGTTCTTTTGATACTGTAATAGGGTCAGAGCCTCAGAGGTTGACATATTTTTATGTTCGTTGGAGTAAAGAAAGTGATTGAGAAATTTGAGCTTTAAAATTTGAAATCGTAACATTATGGAGATGGATTGGCACAAAAGTTGCTAAACTTTTGGGCTACTAGCTTTCTGTGCAGCTTGTAGGAGTGATGTCATCTGTATGGCTTTTGTACATCAACTTACTTTGCTCCTTCTGCCTCATAAGCGTTTTTTTTGGGTGCTTGATTTATGAAGAGGCCAAGTGACTAAGCTGAATGCAGGAGTCAGCTGTTGTTTCTTATACTGCCTACTAGCTGCTTGGAAAGTTTTTTTATCTTTTCGTACAAGCGTTTGTTTTTGGGTGCTTGATTTATGAAGGACAAGTGACTAAGCTGAATGCAGGAGTCAGCTGTTGTTTCTTACACTGCCTAATAGCTACTTGGAAACTTTTTTTTTTCGCACAAGCGTTTTTTTCTTTCTTTTTGGGTGCTTGATTTATGAAGGCCAAGTGACTAAGCTGAATGCGGGAGTTAGCTGTTGTTTCTTATACTGCCTACTATAGCTGCTTGGAAACTTTTTTTTTTCTTATTCAAATTTCCATGTTGTTTTGCAGCTAATTTGTCCACAAATGGATGGTCAGATGTTCTGTCTGAACATCCATCTGGCGTGTACTTTGGTTGGGCTGGGCTGCCTAAACGAGGCATTTATAAGATGGTTATGAGTATTGGCTGGAATCCGTTCTTCAATAATTCTGAGAAGACAATAGTGAGTCTAATCGACTATTGAATGCTGACCTCATTTCTATCTGGCTATTGTTGACACCTATCATTATAATCTATTTGATGCTTGAAGGAACCTTGGTTGCTCCATGACTTCGAGGAGGACTTCTATGGAGAGGAATTGCGTATCATTGTTGTTGGTTATATTCGACCAGAGGTAACTAGAAAGCATTCTCTTGCCATCAAGTACTTTGCAGCAAGACTCTAACTTATGGTACTTGAATATTACAGGCCAATTTCCCATCTCTGGAGAGCCTTGTAGAGAAGATTCACGAGGACAGGAGAATTGCAGAGAAAGCGCTTGAGCTTCCCGTATACTCGAAATGGAGGGATGAACCCTATCTAAGTACCTTATTAGAGCAGGATTGCAGCCCAGCAAAAGCCGTCTAACCTTGCTGCAAATGTGGATTGTGTTGTAAATCTTTGTATTGGAAACTTGTATTGGAATATTACTATCACAGGCAGCATTTAGTGGCTTTTGTATAAAGGATGGCATGGCCTAATTTGCCACATCTTATTTGAGATACGACGCCTTCCTGAACTTCTTAGCTTCAAGAAGTCAATCTTTTTCTTCGCAGTGAAATGAAATTAGCAATTTATTCTTCAAATTGTCGATATGAACTGCAAAGGAAGTTTTTTTCTTCGATTGTTTTTTTTTTGGACAGGATTTAGTGAATGTTGTTGATGGGCCGCCTTGCTTTCCTGTTAATTACCTCCTACAGTTGACGAGCTTAGATTTTGTGACGTTCCCGAAGACTTGGCACAGTTAATGAAGTTAATTGTGAACCAAGCACAATCGATATTTGATAATGACCAGATTAATAAATAACACCAACTTCGCATCAAGGGCTTTCAAGTTTCAATATTAGAAAGAAAGAAAAAAGATCGCAAGGAACGATTTCTTGAGTTCCTAATCCATGAACTGATTGCTCTATGCAAACCCTTTCAACAAACTTACAAAACATACTGACATACATATGAAGTGCTTACTTAAATATCCATCAATAATTTTTAATTTACATTCTCAATATTTTTTTACCATAATAATATTTTTAAAATAAAATTAATTTACTAAAATAATTAAGCTAAGCTAAATTGGAGGATATCAAAGGTGAGCTAAACGCGAGGGTTTTGGATTAAGGTTGCAATGTTTTCAAATTACTTTGAGCCGCACTTTTATATTTTTGAGGTGTTTAATAACTTTTCTAAAATGAATTAACTAAAGCATGTACCCAATATAAGATCCAAAAGTAATTTTTTCAGAATTTTCATGAAATACCCCTGAACTTTAACAAAATTCACAACATACCCATTATATGTGAAAGCACTCCAACCACAATTGCACTATTTCACAACTACAACACCTCTTACAACACTTCACAACAATCCTTAACTGTGATATCAAAAAAAAAAAACAATCCTTAACTCATTCATAATCTATTCATGTAGAACTAAATTGAGTTTGAGTCAACCATCACCAAATTTGATAGAGTACAAACAAATTTTCTGAATTTCTAATTTTCTATCATCCAACTTGATCAAAGTTAAACATCATGCATTTTTTGAACACATCGATTTGATTTAGCCACGATTTTTAACTAAATAAATCGAAACAACTACTCCCAGCTTTGAGACATCCTATCTTATACATATATATATAGGAGGCATGTTTCAGGAGTTCTAAAGCATGCCACTTAGGACGGAATGCACTAGAGTCATATTTCAGAAGCTCTAAAGCAAGCCACATGGGACAAAGGACTATGAACTATGCCACATGGGAAATAAAAAACGCCAATGAGAAAACGCCAACAAAAAAAAAGCCACGTATGAAATAAGCACAAAAAATTTAAAAAAATGCAATGAGCTAAAAAATTATTTACAACTAAATTTCTTCAACAATATATCATCACTAATCCTACCGTACCCCTCTTCTCCCATAGTCTCATAACGTAGAAGAAATTAAAAAAAATTAAACCTTTTTTTTTTTTACTTTTGTGCATTCTAACTGCCAATGCAAAAAAAAAGTTATATTTCATTATTTTGGAAAAACATTGTACGCTAAAACTTACGAGTATCATTTAAGTGCAGGAATTCCAACTCAACCGTATCTCTTCAAGACTTTGACAGTAAGTTGTACTCTAATTCG